>JAJPUD010006422.1:75079-103155 GCA_023553655.1 Myrmecobius fasciatus
TAGTAATCTAGTGTTTGATAAACCCAAAGACCCCAGTTTTTGGGATAAAAACTCACCATTTGACAAAAACTACTAGTATCATTGGAAACTAGTTTGGAAGAAATTAGGCATTGACCCACACCTAACACCATATACCAAGATAAGGTCAAAATGGATTCATGATCTAGGCATAAAGAATGATATTATAAACAAATTAGAACAATGTAGGATGGTTTACCTCTCAGACCTGTGGAGGGGGAAGGAATTTGTGACCAAAGAAGAACTAGAGGGCATCATTAATCACAAAATAGATAAGTTTGACTATATCAAGTTAAAAAGTTTTTGTACAAACAAAATGAATGCAGACAAGATTAGAAGGGTAGCAGTAAACTGGGAAAATATTTTCACATCCAAACGTTCTGATAAAGGCCTCATTTCTAAAATATATTGAGAATTGACTCAAATATATAAGAATTCAAGCCATTCTCTAATGGATAAATGGTGAAAAGATATGAACAGACAATTTTCAGATGAAGAAATTGAAACTATTTCTGGTCACATGAAAATAGTGCTCCAAGTCACTATTGATCAGAGAAATGCAAATCAAGACAACTCTGAGATACCACTACACACCTGTCAGATTGGCTAAAATGACAGGAAATGATAATGATAACTGTTGGAGGGGATGTGGGAAAACTGGGACACTGATACATTGTTGGTGGAACTGTGAACGGATCCAACCATTCTGGAGAGCAATTTGGAACTATGCTCAAAAAGTTATCAAACTGTGCATACCATTTGACCCAGCAGTGTTTCTACTGGACCTATATCCCAAAGAGATTTTAAAGGAGGGAAAGGGCCCCACATGTGCAAGAATGTTTGTGGCAGCCCTTTTTGTAGTGACAACAAACTGGAAATTGAAAGGATGCCCATCAATTGGAGAATGGCTGAATAAATTATGGTATATGAATATTATGGAATATTATTGCTCTGTAAAAAACGACCAACAGGAGGATTTCAGAGAGGCCTGGAGAGACTTGCATGAACTGATGCTGAGTGAAATCAGCAGAACCAGGAGATCATTATACACAGCAACAAGACTATACGATGATCAATTCTGATGGACATGGTTCTCTTCAACAATGATGTGATTCAAACCAGTTCCTATTGTTCAGCGATGAAGATAGTCATATACATCCAGAGAGAGGCCTGTGGGAACTGAATGCAGACCACAACACAGCATTTTAACGCTTTCTGTGAATATTTCCATGCATTTTGTTTTCCTTCTTAGGTTGTCTTTTTTTCTTCTTCTCTTTCTAGATCTGATGTTTCTTGTGCAGTAAGATAACTGTATAGATATGTATACATGTATTGTATTTGTCATATAATTTATCCTATTTAGCATGTATTAGATTACATCTAGGGGTGGGGGGTGGGGGGAAGGAGGGGAAAAGCTTGGGAAAAAAAGTTTTTGCATAGGTCATTGTAGAAAAATCACTCATATGTTTTGTAAATAAAAAGCTTTATTAAAAAAAAGAAAATGCTTTCCTCTTCTCAGATTGATATAATCATATAAGTTAGTGTTAAATTTAAGTAATTATTATTTCTAATACTGAGCCATTCTTGTATCTCTGATATCAATCCAACCTGGTCATTGTGAATAATTAAAAGAAAATTGAAGTCTTTCTGTTACTATTTTCTTTAAAAAATTTGTCCCAAGGGGCAACTAGACAGTGCAGTGATAGAATGCTGGCCCTGAACTGAGGAGGAACTGAATTCAAATCCGCCCTCAGACACTTAAAACTTCCTGGATATGTGATTCTGGGCAAGTCACATAACCCCAATTGCCTCAGCAAAAAACAAACAAACAAACAAACAAACAAAAAAACCCAACAACAATTTGCCCCAATGTTCATTAGAATATGGAAAAGGTAATAAGGTATAATAGATAGAAAGCTCACCTTACAGCTAATAAGATATTTCTTCAAGTTCTACTTCATAAACCTTAAAGCACTTTATATATATTAGATATTATTGTAATAGCATAAGCAAAAAATATACTTGGGTTACAAATAGTACATGCACATTTATTGATGACATAGCCATAAGAGAATGTCTCCTAAGAGAAATCAGAATGCATGACCTTAAAGCTTGACATCAGGAAAAGGAGTAAACTCTTTTCATTGTATGGCCCTTTTTGCTCCCTCCAAGACACTCAGACCACTAGTAGACTAATTTCACTTATGCAATTCTTTTGAGTACTTTATTCTTAACATTTGATTACACATCTTTTTTCCTTAGGCTACTGTTGGCAATTATCATGATCATGATCATCATGATGATAGTAACAGTACCTCTTCCAATATCCTTAGAAATTCCATAAAGCATATGAAAATAATGGTATTATAAAGGAAATGGTCATATAAATTGACTTAAACATAATATTTACCCAAAGAATATTTTAAATGGATATAGTCCTGCCAAATACTTCAAACCTTCAGACTATGTAGAACAAAAAGCTCTTAAAATAATTTGGAAGAAACCAAAAAAATGGTAAGAAGAGGCTAAATACAGGCATCCTTCAGAGATATTGTGGGTTTGATTCTAGACTACTGCAATAAAATGAGTCACATGAATTTTTTGATTTCCCAGTGCATGTAAATGTTAAGTTTACATTATATTCTAGTCTATAAAATGTGCAATAATATTATGTCTAAAAATGTACATACTTTAAAAATAATTTATTGGTAGAAAATGCTAACCATCATCAGATCATTCAGTGAGTCATATTTTTTTTTTTTTGCTGATGGAGGCTCTATCCTCAAGGTTGATGGCTGCTGCCTGGGCAGGGTAGTAGTTGTATATATCATCACCATCATCCTGTGTACTACTGGAGTTTTACTGAAAATTCTTTCACTGAATCTACAAAAGAAGAATTTACATTTTTGCCATTTCTATTACAAAAAAACTCATTATTTGATTCATATTTGCATAAATTTGCCCAAAATTAAAGAGAAAAGAACAACAGCAGAATAGCAACTTATCCTAGGACCATTTCTATCTGTATCCTGTTGACTGTAAACATGAGAATGAAATATAATAATAAAATCTCAGAAACATCAAATGTTGGTTTTGAAAATGAGATTAGGGATCATCCATTCCAATCTCCTTATTGTACAAGGATGAAATTGAGAGTCCAAGAGCCTAAGTTATTTGCCCAGTCACAACAGTACTAATTGGCTGAATCAGCACTAGAATCTTGGCTTTCAGAGAATTTTTAAGTCTATTATTTTAATTTAATTTAAAATTCGGGCATCTAGATGGTATAATGGATAGAGCACCAGCCTAGTTTTTCTGAATTCAGATCTGGTCTCAGACACTTCCTAGCTTTGTGAACCTGGGCAAGTCACTTAACTCTAATTGCCTTGAAAAAAACATTAATTTAAAATCTCAGCTAAGTAGCATGGCTCCAAAAAAGAAATTTGGCTGATGAGTGATAGTGTTTTCAGCCAGGTCTGACTCAGATCAGCCTGGTAGTTCAAGTTCAGTCATGAACCATCTAATATTTAACAAAAGGATTTTCACTAAACAATAGCTTCAAAAGGCTATTCAGCAAGTATTCAGCATTGATTCATTTATGAAAATGCCTCTGTCTTTGCCTTTGCCAATATTTGTCATATTGTGCAAGAATATCAGACCAAAAGGGAAAAGGCCTTGAGAAAGAAAAAATAAACAAACAACAAAAAAAGATGAAAATACAGTAGTGACACTGCTGGATCATAAGGTACACACAGTTTTATAGTCCTTTGGCCGTAATTTCAAATTGCTTTCCAGAATTGTTGGATCATTCACAACTCCATCAACAATGCATTGGTCTGGAAACCACATTTCATAAGAAATTGACAACATAGACAATTACAGAGGGAAGTGAGCAGGATGGTGAGGGGACTAGAATAGAAAAATAAATAGAAGGAACTTGATATATTCAGCATGGGTCAGGGAAGACATAGGAGGCATGATTTGCAGTCTTCAAATATTGGAAAGATTATGATATGGAAGAGAGCTTCAGTGTGTTTGGTTGGTCTTAGAGGGTAGTATTAGAACCAAGGTAAGTTGCAAGCAAGCAACAAACACGTATTAAATATTACCTATGTGCCAGATACTGTGCTAAGCCCTGGAAATACAGAAAAGGAAAGAGTCCTTGCCAGTATGTGTTAAGCCCTGGACTTTTGCTAATTAATTCTAATGAGAAAAGGCAATATATAAAAAGAATTGAAAAGCAGAGTAGGGGGAGGCAAATATGGGGCAAAGACTACAGACTCAGGAAGACAGCTAAGAGGAGAATGAAAGATGCTTCTCTGAGGTCACTGGAAGGAAGACACCAATGGCAAAAGGGAACAGACATGGCAGAAAGATGTTCTAGGGTGAGAAAACAGTTGAGCTATGATGATAAAGTTAGAAGCCCAGACAGAAGGGAATAAAGCTAATGAGTAGAAGTTACTGAGAGCAAGATTTCAGTTTAAATTAAAAAAAATTCTTAGCAAAGCTTTTTAAAGATGGAATGGTCTGCCTGGGGGAGCAGTAAATTCTCTATCATTGAAGGTCTTTAAGAAGGATCTGAGGCTTTGTCTCAGGAGTGTAATAAAAAACATAGATGATTTGTGCAGAAATTGGACCCTACAGATCCCTCAAGCTTTGCAATTTTAAATTTCTAGGTCCCAACTTTCCTAATTGGAAGACCATTCCTCTTTTTAAAATAACAATTTCTGGTAGGAAATAGGATTTGGATAGGTCATGAAGTTATTCTCTATGACAATTCCAGTATTCCTTTGTATGTAACGTATTATCCTATGTGAGTTGACTGAGGAGACTAGAGGGAAGAAAAGACTTAGTTTTTCCCTAAAAAAAAAGAATAGAATATCTGTATTAAGTTCTTCAGAAGCTTTCCACCTTCACCTGTCCTTCCCACACATTTTAATTTATGTTGGTTTGGTTGACTGATCAAATTGTCCTTGATGGAGAAGTTAATTTCCCCAAATGTGACAAACGTTTTACTAAAATAATTAGTGAAGACTTACAGGGGGAAGGTAAAAGAGCCTTAGGGTGAGATGAGGTGCCTGGAGGTACCTCTGTGGAAGTATCTGTCATTTTCTATACTATTCCAGGTTAAAATTCCTATGGACAGAGAAAGAATTTCTTGAGTAGGACATTCTTGAGCACCTCAGCTGAGTGAGCACCCCAGATATGGTAGATTATTTGATAGTGAGTATCCCAGTCTTTTGAGGATCCTAATAGATAATGGTTAACCTATTTCTTCTTTAACTTATTTTAAACATATCTGTATCGCTCAACTAATATTTTATTATAGAAATGATGTTATGTATAAATGAGTCATAATTTTAAGAGTTAGGAGGTACCTCAGAGCTCATTAAGCCCTAATTTCCACTAAATACATGGATCTTTCCTACAACACTACAGATCATTCAGCCTTTTCTTGAATACTTCCATTGATATGGAAGTCACTACTTTGCAGTGTTGCCTGTTTCATTATTGAATAACTATTTTCAGAGAAGTCTTTGCATTGCAAAGCCTGTCAGAGTTGGTTGATGTATCATTTAGTTTAACTGAGCTGATTTCTCTCCCCATTTATTTTTTGTTTGTTTATTTATTTTTGTTATAAGGGACAGTTCTCTTGAAAGGGGAATTAGAAGGACATATTTGGAAATGAAGGTGATAGAAAAAAAGATTTCAATAAAAATAACTTTTTGAGGGAAAACTCTTCCAATATTTAGTTTAAATGTTTCTGCTGCCCATCGATTTTAATTTTGTCATCTAAAACCAGGAAGAAGGTATACTCTCTCTTACTGATGACTGTACATCACATTTTTGAAGCCGTATTATCATGTTCTCTCTGTCCTTGCTTCCTCATGCTAAACATTACTCTGTTCCTCAGCTGATCCTTTAAGATGTTCTTTAATTACCCCAATCAACATCTTTTGGATGTTCCTTTAGCTTGTCTGGAAGATACTCTGGAAGTATCTTCCTTAGAAATGGACACAATCTCCCTCCCTCCCCCAAGGTATGATCTGACTAGTAGGTTATGGAAAGCAAGGATGCTGTCACCTGGATGCCATATTTCTATTAATATGCTTTTTGATTGTAGCAGTATTTTTAGCAGCCATGTGATTGCCCTTCTGTCTCATACTGAAATTGTGATAAACCAAAAAATTCCCAAGTCTTTTTTGTATAAACCACTGTTTTATTTATCAATTTTTTTTGCACGTTGATTTTGTCTCCCAAATTTGACTGGAACTTTCTTATGGCCGAGGATTATGTCTATGAATTTGCAAATTTAGTATCCAGTTCAATCCAATACCTAAGATTCTACTGTACCTGCTACTGGACACTGGAGATTCAAAGATAAGACAAGATAGGGAGTTTTTAGTTTAGGTTTGTTGCTCAGTTAAAACTTACTATTCCTTTCTAGAGAGGAATACAAGAATTGTCACAAAAATTATTTCAGAATCCATTCAGATTTTGTTACCAAAACATTATTTAAAATGGAGAAATAATTTGACAATTACTGGAACTAGATTCTAAAAGCTTAAAATTAGAACTGGGAGGGACTTCTATGGTCTAATTCCTATTCAAATTATGTATGCTTCTTTTTTAATTCAATAGTATTTTATTTTTCTAATTATGTGTAAACATTCAACATTCATTTTTGTAAGATTTTGAATTCCAAATTTTCTTTTCTCCTTCCCTTTCCCCCCCGCCCAAGATAGCAAGCAATCCAACATAGGTTATACATGTACAATTATTTTAAATGGATTTCCATATTACTCATGTTGTGAAAGAAAAATCAGAACAAAAGGAGAAAACCACAAGAAAAAAAAAGCAAACAAATAAAAAAAGTGAAAACACCATTCTTTGATCTGCATCAGTCTCCACAGTTCTCTCTCTGGATGCAAATGAGATTTTCCATCCCAAGTCTATTGGAATTGTCTTGGATCAATATGCTGCTGAGAAGAGCTAAGTCTGTCATAGTTAATTATCACAAAATCTTGCTGTTAGTGTGAACAATGATTTCCTTGTTCTGCTTGCTTCACTCAGCATCAGTTCATGTAAGTTATCCCAGGTTTTCCTGAAATCTACCTGCTCATCATTTTTATAGAACAACAATACTCCATTACATTCATATACCATAATTTATTCAGCCAATCCCCAATTGATGGGCATCTACTCAATTTCCAGTTCCTTGCCACTACAAATAAGGCATGTGCCTTAGAACTCTCAAGCCAACCTAGGCCTCCTAGGATAATTGATTCTTATTATATGTGGGATCTTGAGAAAGTCACTTCTTATTGATCCTCAGCTTCTTTATCTATAAAATGAGAGAGCTGGATTAAATGACCTCTGAGGTTCATTCATAGCCTTAGATTAGATTTCTAGAGCTATTGGTTTGTCTATCTATCTTTTTAGCATCCAAGAAATCCATTTTCACTTTATCTCAACCACACCTTAGACTTCAATTATCATTTCAATCTCTTCTACCTGGGAGGACCTGAGCATTTTATTCTCTGATCATAATCTCTTGCAATTGCATTTCTCTTACCTTATCATCTCTCCTAAACTTACTCTTCATCTTCAGTGCATTCTCTACTACCTCAAAGCTACTTTGTCCTTTCAGTTCATGATTTCACTTCTATTATGGCTTTAATTTACCTCCCTTCATAGTATTGGTAATTAACTAGATCAAGAAAACACTTCCTCTTTCTTTAGTTTTCATTTTCATTTCCATCATTCAGGTGTTCACATCTGATAATCCCCAACCTTGCCCTTCACCAAATAATCTGCCTTTCTGTTTTTTCCCCTCAGCTACTGAAAGCTGAAATTATAAGAGTAGCATAATATATAATGTTATATTAAAGGATATAATATAATAACAATAATTGGATTTACATAGCCCTTTGAGGTTTGGAAGTATTATATGTTACCTAATTTGATCACCACAGCAGCCCTGCAAAGTAAATTCTATCAATTATTATCCCTATCTTACAGATGAGGAAACTAAGCTAAGTGACTTAGGATCACACAACTTGTATGTGTCTAAAGCAGGATTTAAACTCTCAAGTCTAGAATTCTATCCCCTGCATCACCTGTCACTCTCACACACAAATATTTATTTATGTGTATGTAAAGATATGTGGTACAAGTCAAATCCAATGATAAACTGGATAGAATAAGGTCAAAATTAACATCAGATTAGATAGAGACAAAATGAGAAGACACTGTGTTTAAAACAAGGTCAGTGTTTTTCTTAAGATTTGCAGTAAACTTTAAGTCAGATTAGATGTGGATTTGAATCATGGAGTGTTACTTGGAGAAATGTTAGCTATGGATTCTACAAAGAGACTGACCTTGGAGACTAGGACAAAACTATACCTAAGAGTAACCCACTTTCCCAAGGGACCTTTGTGTGTAAGGGAATTGTTGTTTTTCATTTGCAATTTCATGACTCCATTTGGGGTTTTCTTGGCAAAGATACTGGAGTAGTTTGCCATTTCCTTCTCTAGCTCATTTTACAGATGAGAAAATTGAGGCAAACAGGGCTAATTGATTTGCCCAGAGTAACCCAGCTAGTAAGTGTCTGAGGCTGGATTTGGTCTCACAAAGATGAATCTTTCCAACTCACAGTCTGATGCTCTTTGCACAATGGCACCACCTAGATGGCCTTTTGCACTCCCAATTTGGGACATTACTTTTGTACTGACCATGGTATATCAACTTATTGAATATTTTTTTCTAAAATCTAGTTATTTGATAATTGATGGGAATTGCATTGGTAGTGATAGTAGTAGGAACCCTAACCTGTAGGGCTACCACCAGAACCCTAAAAGAAGAATTCAGCCACTGGATGGGAATCTGACCCACAAATGAGAATTGTTGAAGTAGTCTCAGAAAGTCTTAAATCTTTCTTCCCTTCAAGCACTTGGTGATCTAACAATGCTAGCCATCTTGCATTGCCTTGCACAGGACCCTCCATTTCCTGACTATACATTTTTATGGGCTGTCTCTGATACCTGAATTTCTCTCTGGCCTTATCTCTCTCTGATGTCTCTGGTTTCCTTAAGATTATCATTAAACTCCATCTTCTACATCTTTCCCAATCCTCCTTAATTCTAGTGCCTTCCTTCCATGATGATCTCCAATTTCTCTCATGCATAATAGATAGTTAGTTGCCTGGCCCTCCTCACCCCTCTGCCCCCTTCAGATTGTGTGTTCCTCAAGAACAAGAGTATTTTTTGCCTTTCTTTGTGTCTCTAGCAATTAATATGGTACCTGGCACACAATGGGGATTTAATAAATGATTATGAACTCAAGAGAGGATGCCCTTTATATAAGGCACTTTGTAAATTTCAAAATGTCCCATTAATCAATCAATAAACATTTGTATAAATGTAAATGTCTAAATGTTATATTAACATTTATATAAAGCTGTATGTATATTAGTTATTATCATCATCTTTGAGAAAATTTTGCCTGATAGTGCAAAACTACAGTCGAAAAGATTTTGCACATCCATCAAAAGGAGCTATGGGGAGAGAGGAGGAGAGAGAAGCTGGGCAAAGGAGAGTGAAGGAAATAGTTCCCCTAGAAGTCCTGATGTTGAGAGCTGGTTGAATTTTATTCCAGAAATTCCCAAGTGCAGTTTGTCTCAGGCTTTCTGATTTGATTTTTATTTTTTAAATAGACATTTTTAAAATAGGAAATGGATTCTACATATGTTTCTCTTTGGCACCTGATTGTGGGCCTAGAACATTTAGGTTTCCTTAGTTCATTTCATGAGGAAGTCTGGTGATCAGAACTATGAAAACATCCCACACTAGGAGCAAAGCCTGCACTCAAACACTGGCAGTTTTCAATGAGATTGAAACTTTAAAACATAATTCCTCCCTGCCCTGTTAACATCTGAGTGTGAAGTTGTGACGTTCCTGGGAGTTGTGCATTTATTTTTGATTCTTCCTCTTTTAAAAATTCAAAATGTTCACTGCACACTGCTTTCACCTTATATTTTGCCCCACACCATGGTGCCTGCTAGAGATCTCACTAATCTCTTCCAATCTGGTTTCACAAAGGAAACATAAATCCCAAGAAAATTCTGGGATGTTTGGTGTTGAGTCATTTTTCAGTCATGTCTAACTCTTTATGACCCCATTTGGGATCTTCTTGGAAAAGATAATGGAGTAATTTGCCATTTCCTTCTCCAGCTCATTTAATAGGTGAGGAAACTGAGGCAAATAGAGTGAAATGACTCCCAAGGGTCATATGGCTAGTAAGTGTCAGAGGCTGGATTTGAACCCAGGAAAATGAGTCCTCCTGACTCAATGCCTGATACTCTATCCACTGCACCATCTAGCTGTTCTTCGGGTTGTTTTACCTGTTGTTATTGGTTTTTTTTTTTAAAGAATTTTCTTCCCCAGGTTTCAAAATACCAGCATCCTGATATCATTGAGCTAGAGATGGAAGAGATCTCAGAGGCCATCTAGTCCAAACTTCTCTTTTTTATAAGTGGGGAAACTGAGACACAGGGAGGTTATATTATTTGCCCAGGATTTCTTAGGTATTTAGTTTAAATATGGTATTTAAACACAGTTCCCTGGGCCAGGGCTTTTTTTCAGAGTACCAGACTAGTTACCTGCCAACTTTTGGAGTAATAGTGCTCTATGGGATATGGGGTCACAGTGTTAAAGAGATCTATTTGTGGTATGCCTTTTGGACATGGTCTAACCAATTCCAATTGTTTTAGCCTCTGCAGGCTCTCAGGGGTTACTCAAGTATTTATAGCTTTGTGCTCGAGTAAGCAGATAACATCATAACTGGAGGTGGAATAATTTCTCTGGTGCTTACTAGCATGAAGGGTCTTGGGTCAGGGGAGAATTGTAGTTTATATAGATATTAGGAAATGGAAACACATGCCTAGCAGGAAGCCATAATAATCCCTGGCAGGGAGAAGGTGATGAGGTGCCCCCCCAGCCATGTAGGAGGATATTAGAATCTTTGGGATGACATGGCCCTAGGAATGCCTTGATTTATGGTCATTTTTCTGCTGGAGAATAGAACTCAGTAAAGAAAGCTAACCAGAAAAAAATAGGGAGCTGACCCTGTGTAAATAAGCAATGACTTTGCTAAATCAGTGGTTCTCAATCCTGGGGATCTCTGAAACCCTTTCAAAGGATCTACAAACTCAAAATTAGTTTTTATTTCTAATATGGTAAATGTCTATAAATATAACCCATACAAACAGAAACTATCTGGATAGATCTCAATAATTTTTAATAGTGAAATGAGACTGAGGACAAAAGTTTGATAACCACTGTGCTGGAGGTTGAATTCTGCCCTTTGGTATAATTTTAAATATATGGAATAATAACCTACTTTAAAAATATTTTTAAATCAATAAATATTTAATATGATCAAAAAAATAGAATTGCTAAGATCACAGAATTTAAGAGTTGAGAGTAACTTCTGAGACCATATAGCCTAAATCTGTACTGGAAAAGAAATCTCCCTTTATAATATACCCAAACAGTGACCATATGGGTCTCAATGGAAAATCTCCAGGGAAAGGAAAGCTGCTATATTGAGAGGACTTGCCTTCCACTTTTAGATAACTCTGACCGTTAGGAAGGTTTTCCATGCTTCAGACTGGAATATGTGTCTCTACAATATCCATTTTATTTCTCCTTATTCTGCCCTCTATGGCCAGTCGGAACAATTCTAATCACTGGCGAGATAGCCTTAAGGACAACCACCAAGCTTCTCAACCGAGTCTTCTTGAGGCTAACAATTCACACTGCTTTCAATTCTAAGTTAGGAGCCTAGTCTCTAGCTTGGTCTCCAGTCTAGCTCACCATTCTGGTCACCTTTCAGCTGTTCAATGTTCTTAGCAAACGATATTTCATCATCTGACCACAGTTCTCTAGATGTGGTCTGAGCAATAGGATATAGCCCAACCATCTTCACTCAACTAGACACCATATTCTCTGCCTTGATCTGATCCTGAGTTAAAAGGCACGTGCATGATTTTTCCTAAGTCTAATTTGTCTTTCCTTTGCCCTTCCCCAGTCCCCCACTCTTTTTTTTATTAAAGCTTTTTTATTTGCAAAGCATATGCATGGGTAATTTTTCAACATTGACCCTTGCAAAGCCTTCTGTTACAAATTTTTCCCTCCTTCCCCCACCCCCTCCCCTAGATGGCAGGTAGTCTAATACATGTTAATTATGTTAAAATACATGACAATTCGAATATGTGTATACATATTTATAGTTATCTTGCTGTACAAGAAAAAATTGGATATACAAGAAAAAAAATACCTAAGAAGGAAAACAAAATGCAAGCAAACATCAACAGAAAGCATGAAAATGCTATGTTGTGGTTCACACTCAGATCCCTCAGGGCTTTCTCTGGGTATATATAGTTTTCTTCATCAATGAACAATTGGAACTAGTTTGGAACATCTCATTGTTGAAAAGAACCACGTCCATTAGAATTGATCATCATATAATCTTGTTGTTGCTGTGTACAATGTTCTCCTGGTTCTGCTGATTTCACTCAGCATCAGTTCCTCCAAGTCTCTCCAGGTCTCTCTGAAATCATCCTGCTGGTCATTTCTCACAGAACAATAATATTCCATAACATTCATATCCCATAATTTATTCAGCCACTCTCCAGTTGATGGGCATCCATTCAGTTTCCAGTTTCTAGCCACTACAAAAAGGGCTGCCACAAACATTCTTGCACATGTGGGGCCCTTTCCTTCCTTTAAGATCTCTTTGGGATATAAGCCCAGTAGAAACGCAGCTGGGCCAAATCTCCCACTCCTTCCAATGCTGAACCTTCATTGATGGCAGTGAACAAAACAAATCTGATCCCATAGAGAGAGCTCCTTTTCTAGCTGTTTAAAGGACATTATAAAATTTCTTTCCAGTTATCAGCCTTCACACAAGCTACCTTGTGGGCCCACATTGTCTAAAATTGGACCCTTTGCTAACTTCCAATCAATATCTTCCCAGGGCTTGTGCCTCAAGATAATTTAATCTTGGAAGACTCTGGAAATCTTTTTTAATCCCTGGGTCTTTGTATGGGCCAGTCCCCACCAATGCCTCATTTATCCTGTTTCATAAAATACCTCTTTTCTTTAAGATAAATCCTGGGCATCATCTGTACAAAGTCTTCCCCAATCTGCCCTTCTCTCAACTGCTAATGTGTTCTCTCTTAAATCACTTTGCATTTAACTGCTTTGAATATATTTGTTTTATTAACTTTATATTTATGTGTGTGTATCTTTTTGTTACCCCTTCCCCTCAACTAAGATCCAAGACTCTTGTTATTAGGGATTGCTTCATTCCTTTTCCTTGCATTCCCAGAGCCTGGCACAGGACCAGGCACATAGTAGGAGCTTAATAAATGTGTTGGTAACAATGATGAATTATGATTGAGGGAAGATGAGACAGCCTGAATTTTTTTCACCTGTTTAATTTTCTGTTTAGTATAAAGTGCCTTGATTGGTAATTGTGCAACTTGTTAACTGCTATTTAAAAGTGATTGAATGATATTTAAATCTGGTTGACTCTGAGCATCACCTTTGTGATATTGAAAGCTGGTTTCTGCAAGATATGGAGAATGGGGACATTTCATATACCTATAACACCCAGTGGTTTGGTGGAAAGAGAGCTGGGTTTGGAGTAGGGGACCTGGTTTAAATATCAGCTCTGTTACTAAGCTGCCCCATCCATTCCCCCACAGTCCATATACTTCCCATTGATTATCAGGCTGACCCAATTACTTTTAAGACCAAAGTTAAAATCCCAAATCAGACATTTACGACCTGGTGACCTTGGGGAAATCAATTACCCATCTTCACCTCAGTTTCCATGTCTGTAAAATGGGCTAGATAGAGAAATGGGAAATCATTCCAGTATCTTTGCCAAGAAAAATCTCCAAAATGATGTCACAAAAAGTCAGACATGACTGAAAATGACTGAACAACAATAAGATTCAATAAGATGATTATATAGTAATTGTTACATAAATATCCCCCAAAGTCTAGGACACATTCTTCCTTAGATACAAATATCCTCAATTGGGAGACTGAGCACAAAATTAATGTACAAAATATGTTACTGGGGAAAAATCTTTACAACTTTCCTAGATAAAGGTCTCATTTCCAAGTTATATAAGGAATTTGTTCAGAAATGGAATAGAGCCAACATTTTAATATATTCAAAATATATAAAGAATTGATTTAAAACAAAATGCTGTTCCTCAACAGATAAATGGTCAAAGGAAGAAATACAAGTTATCAACAATCATATAAAATGTTCTAAACTATTAATAATTAGAGAAATGAAAATAAAAACAACTTTAAGGTTCTACCTAGTACATCTAAGATTTGCCAAGATAATAAAAAAGGAAAATGACAAATGCTGGAAGGGCCGTGAGAAAACAGGTACATGGTTTTGGTTGAACTGTGCATCAGCCCATGGAGCTCTTCCCAGTTTCCTGTAAAAATGTCCAATTTCTCATTCCTTATGTTTTTCCTCAATGTATAAAGGTAGTGAGGGTCACATAGTCAGTATATGTCAGAGGCAGTATTTGAATCCAGGTTGTCCTGAGTTTGGGGGGTTACCAACATGACCATCTCTCTCCACCAACCCTCACTAGCAAAATATATACAAAGTAATTTCTGGGTAGATGGGGCAAATCTAATATGAAGAATGTAGAGTATAAACTGTTCAGGAGGACAAGTCTCTTGCTGTGAGGTCTTGCTGAATAGTTTTCTGGGATGCTCAATTCATCTTTGCTATCCAAAAAGCTGGACCATGCACAGTGGCCACACTCCTCCAAAACTATATTGGAAGAAGATTAAATAAGGTTGCTGGTAACCAACAGATCTCAAGCCCATTGTGAATTATGGGAGTATCTATCCCAAGCATGTACCCCAAGAATGTGAAGACATTTCTCATCAAAATGAGTGGATGAGAATGATTTTTTCCAAAGGCCATGAAGATAGCTGAGGCAGGCGCTGTTGAGTTCCTAGAGCTTGGTCAGACATCAAAGACACCAAGGTCATCCCCTACATCCTAGGCCATCACCAGACATTCTGACTTTTGTCTTATTCCTGACTTTGATCACTCTGAAAGAGTGTGAGTGAGACTGGGTGCCACCATCCAGACCCCTTTCAATCCTCTTCAACTAGAGATCTGCAGCCACTGCTCTCTATTATGATGGCCAACTAATTAGTGGCAGACAAATCCTGGCAACTGCTTGCTATTTCCCATGAGTTCTCTGTAGATTATTACCTAAGGTCTCACTGGCTTGTCTTTTTTCTAGTGTTTCACATTCTAGTATGTTCTCTGCCTGACTAGTAAAAGTAAGTGTAAAAGCAGGAATTTTCAAGCTATGATTTTGGGTGAATGTAGCTTCATCAAGTATCTTGAATGTTAGGTTGGTTCATCCTGGAGATGCCTGTGTGAATGTGTGTGTTGGCAGCTGGTGGGGGGAATGGGAGCTTGACTCCAAGCTGTTAATGGAGATTTCAAGATGGTATTTGTCACAAATTCATATATATTCCATAAATTAGTCCAATAGGCTCAGAAACCTGACTTTTACTTTGGATCAATCCAGGATAACTTCCAGAGCTTGGGACAGTTTCTGGAACACAGTAGGTGCTTAATAAATATTTGTTAACTTGTAGAAAGAGATCGTTTTTGAGTGGTGCTCAAGTGGTGTTCATTGCTTTCAGATTTTGGAATATAAGGGTTCTTGTTTAGCTAGTAGAAAGATCAAGACTACATCAGGATCCTTTCAAAGACTGGATACAGGAAATAGAAGATCCTCAACAGAGATTGTTAAGAAAGTTTCCTCAATCAATAGTCCTTCTGAATCTTCTCCTTTCTGTGTGAAGTTTTGGCAGGATTGGTTAAATTGGAAGTAACTTAGATTATAAATAAATGAGGATGGCAGTGAGTTGTATAAGAAACAGAGTGGTAGGGGCAACTAGGTGGCACAGTGGATAGAGCACCAGCCCTGAAGTCAGGAGGACCTGAGTTCAAATCTGGTCTCAGACACTTAACACTTTCTAGCTGTGTGACCCTGGGCAAGTCACATAGCCCCAAAAAAAAAAAAAAAAAAAAAAAAAAAAGAAACAGTGGTATAATGGGTAGATAACTGGCCTCACATTCAAAATGACCTTTGCTTCTGACACAGATTGACTATGTGAGTTGAAACAAGTCATTTAAACTTTCCCGGCTCCAGACAATTCTCTAAGATCACAAGATAACAGAGCAGTCATCAATTTTCATTGCTAGCTAGAGTTTCTTCCACTGAGGAAATCATTATTCTGAACAAAATAACAACAAGAGGATCATGAAAAGTCTGTGAATTCACTGGTGTAGTGCATTCTTAGTATGAGAATTCCCTCCATCAATGCAGATCACAATCCACATGTGATTCAGTTGCTGCATCTTGAGTGTTGTCCGAATCATTGAGAAGTGAAATGATTTACTTGGGATCACACAGCTAAAGATAGCAGGGGCAGAATTTGAATCCATGTTCAGCATTCTAGCCACTTTATGACATTAGCCTTGGTTTGAGTCTTCTGGATCATAGTGGACAAACCATGAACATACGGCCATTGACTGAGACAAAGGCTGACAGACACAACTGTGCTGTGCCAGTTCTTGTTAAAATCTTTTTAAAATATATTGATTTTTCTCTTAAAGCCAAGGAAAAGCTATTTGAGAGCAATCTCCTGTTATCTAGAAATGTTCTTTATTTCCTCCTTGCAGCCTGTTTTATTCCTACCACACACTGAGTTAAAATGAGCTTTGTACCCATAATCCATAAATGATGATGCCCAAGAAGGCCTAGGATCATTTGCAGATAATGGGGTTAGTGAGAGGTTTGGGGCTACGCAGGCTTGGCCATTAATGTTTAAGTCATCAGAGTAACTCTTGATTCATTTAACTCGGGGGCATTTAGAATAGCACAGCCTTATTAGTAACACTTATGCCCAAGGAGAGAAGGGTTAGCATTCCCTATGACCAGTTGACCCAGGGCCATTGCTTTGAAACACAACCCAAAGGTAGAAATTTGTTGTTATAAAATTCAATTATTTAAATTGTGTCAAACAGACATTTTAAATGGTTGATTTTGAAGGTCAAATGCAGCATAGTAATGAGAAATGATATCCCCAGTTTGAAGAAGGCCCTGATTTTCCTTCTTGGTATAAACTCCGCCCACTCCAAGTTCCAGTTTCCACATGGGACCATCAGTTAGGTCTGTGAGAACAAAAGCACTATGCTAAAGGTAGCCACGTTGGCAGAGATCATTGAAAAGTGGTTCAAAATTTTTTCCACTTGCAATTTCATAAATTTACCAAACAGATTTGAAACAGTGAAAGATACAAGTGATGGATAAAAGAGTATTTAGAATGTGGTACAGTGGAAAGAGTGATAACTTTGGAGTCAGAGACCTGAGTTTGAGTCTTGTTTCAGCCACTCATACCTGTATAACCTTGGGCAGGTTATTTAATTCCTCCAAACTTTAGTTTCTTTATCTGTAAAATGAGTGGACTGGTTCAATATAGACACATATTTAAAGCAGCTATTTGTGGGGTGGCAAACAACTGGAAACTAAGGGAGTGCACATCAGTTGGAGAATGACTGAACAAGTGATGGTGTGTGAATACAATAATTAGAAATTATTATAGGGACAGTTTCAGAGAAAGTTGGAAATTGATGAAAAGTCAAAGGAGTAGAACTAGGAGAGAAGTTAATACAGTAACAACAGTATGAAGAAAAAGACTTCATGCATTGACCAGTCACGATTCCAGAGCATCAAGGATAAAACATGCTCTCTCCTCACCCTTAAGAGAGAAGGTACAGGACTCACGATACTCTAATGAGACATATGTTTTTGGCCATGGCTGATGAGGGAATTTATTTTGCTTGATTATGTATATTTATTACAAGAACCAAATGTCAAATTGCCTGTCTTCTCAATGAGAAGGAAGGGAGAGAGGGAAAGAATTTGGAAGTGAAGTTTTAAAAAATGAAAGTTTAAAATTGTTTTTACATGTAATTGGGGAAATAAATAAAATTCAAAATTGACAAGTTTTATTTTTTCTTCCAATAAAGGGTAAAATAAAGGGAAAAAAATAGATGTTTTTGTTAATCAAAAAATAAAATAAAATAAAATAAAATTAAGTTAAACAAATGGACTAGAAGGCCTCTTAAGATTCCTTCCAACTCTAGAGCTGTAATTTTATGTCTTATTAATGTCCCTAAGTTGCAGAGACAATACCAATCTACATTGGTAGAAGAGATTTTCTCATGTGATAGTTCCCTATACAATAAAATACCAGGTCCAGTTGCTTTTCTCAAAGTTCTATGCTAAACACTGGGGATGCAATTAGAAAGAAAAGGCAGACATTCTCTGCTCTTCAGGAGCTCACATTCTAATAAAGAGAGTCTCTCTCCCTCTCTCTTTGTCTCTTGGTCTTTCCTTTTTTTCTCTCCCTCCCTCCCTTCCTCTGATTTTTTTCTCCCTCTCCTTTCTCTTCTTGCTTTCTCTGGGTCTTCCCCCTTCTCTGTCTCTCAACACACATAAACATAACACATATGCGTGTGTGCGTATGTGTGTTCTTTGTGTGTATGTGTTTGTATGAAGTTTATATATGAAGTTTCAGGGGAAAAAATCCATCTCTAAATTTACAATTCTATGGTAACATCATTTCAGTGTAAATAGCCACAGGTAAGAGAAGGCCATTTTCCATAAATAGATGTGGCTCAAAAGATCTAGTCAAGAGGGTAAATAAAAGGAAGTGAGTAAGAGAAGAAAAAATGAAGGAGAAAAAAAGTATCAAAGAAAGAAAAGGAGCCTGGAATTAGGAATTACTTGATTCAAGTAAGGCTTCAGACACCTTATTGCTGGGTAACCTACATAATCTCTGTCTGCCTCACTTTCTTTAACTATAAAAAAGGATAATAATTACACCTACTTTCCAAAGTCGTTTAAACTTTATAAACCTTAAGGAATAAGAAAAAGATGATGGTGGTGGTGGTGAAAAAGAAAAAGAAGGAGAGAGAGGAGGAAGAGGAGGAGGAGGAGGAGAAAAAAGAAAAAAAATAAGAAGAAAAAAAGAAAGAAAGAAAGAAGAAATAATGAATATGATTATTTGAGGCAGCTAAGTGCTGCAGTGGATAGAGTGCTGCACTTGACATTTGTAAGACCTGAGTTCAAATCTAAAATCAAATGACTTCTATGATTTTGGGCAAATCCCTTGACTTCTACTTGCCTCAATTTCCTTATCTGTAAAGTGGGGCTAATAATAACATCTACCTCCCAGGGTTATCGTAAGAATCAAATGAGATAATGATGATTGTAATGTGTTCAGCTCAGTATTCAGCACATAGAAGTCATTATACAAAAGTGTTATTATCATTATTAATTATTATATGACCTGATGAGAACCAGGAACATATCTCTGACTTATGAGACAGAAAATCCATCAAAAAACACTCTCAGAGGTATTACTTGGAAGCACTCTAGCCATTGACTGACAAACTAAGCCCTGCAGTAGGATATAGGAGACTTTAGAGTCTGATGTGGGAGAGGATGAGGGGAAAAAGTGAATGACCTTGACATTCAGTCCAAGCAGGCAGGAGTACCTGGACCATGAAAGTCGCTTACCCATGAAAAAGGCTATAGCTAAATGGGATGGCTGATGCGCCAATGCTGACGTCATCTTATGAGTGTATTTGAGGATATAGCTGACTAAAATTTATTCCACCTTGGCTCCCCCATCCCCCATGTGCAAAACCCCCGCTGGGTACTAGAGATGCACAAATGAAAAACAAGACATCCTTATTTTCAATCTTTCTATAGTTTAATGGTGGATAGGCCACATACCTGAATAAGTAGGGCCCAATGGAGAATGGATTACCCAGGGGAACTCCAGGGTAGAAAGGGCACATTATTTTATTGATAATGTTAAATAAGACATTTGAAGAGGCAGAGAGAATTTCCATCTGGGAAGGTGTGGGAAAGTTTCATAGGAAAGGAAACATCTAGGTTGCCTTAAAGGAAGAAGGGAAAGGGAAAGGAATAATTATCTACTATGTACCAGATACTGTGCTAAGCACAGTACCAATTTTATCTCAGTTTACTCTCACAACAACCCTGAAAAGTATAATTATAATTCCCATTTTACAGTTGAGGAAACTGAGGCAAGCTAAATAATTTGTTCATGTTCTCTTAACAGTAAATGATAGAGGCTGGATTTGAACTCAGGTCTTTTTGTCTCCATGTCCAATGTTTTGTTCACTGCACCACTTCCTCCCTCCAGAAAGAAGAGGATTTCAGTAAGAAGAAAGATAGGAATGAGCATGTTCCAGTCATGTATTGAAACATGCACGAGCATGTCTGCATGCAAGCACATATGTTAGAAAAATACGAATGAAACTGAGGAATTGTCTATAGTCAATTTTGGCCAGGAAGTGGAAGCTCAAAAAGGATGCCTAGTAGAATAAGTCCAGAAAGGTCACTTGGAGTTGGATTGTAGAAAGCATCCAACATCAGACGAAGAAGTTTGTGTTTTTATCATATAGAGCATGGGAGACTTTGAATGATAGGATGACAATTTGGGTATTTGTATTTGAATCTTACTTTAGAAATTTTGCAGGTAGATTAGAGAGGAGACATTTGTTAGGGATCCCAATAAGAAGGGAATCATAATGATTTAGCCAAGAGCAAATGAGGAACTGGATCTGGCTGGTACCAATGCAGATGATTCAGTTTACATATCTCAATTACTAGTCTCTTTGGATGCAAGATAAACTTGGGTTTGCTTGGTTTCTGTCTTGTATATATCTTTATATGTATAAGTTGTCTTCTCCATTAGAATGCAAACTTCAAGAGGCTTTATATTCCCATTGCTGATCACAATGTAAAATAGTAGACGATAAATAGTTGTTCTGTAATGGGGAACTGATGCAATCCTCATGTGAAGGAGGCTGGGAAATCTGCTTCCAGAAAGGCATCGCAATTTGTAGTTAAAGTTCCTGGCTCTTGGATTTGAACATTTGCAAATATTCTGTAACTGATCCCAGGATGCTAACTACTCTTCAGAAGAACACACCCATACAGGAATGAGGACCACCCTTACTTTGGCCAGTTACTAACTTTTCAAGGAACTCTAGCTCTGGCTAGGCAGCCCATTCACAACCCATCTCTTCATCCCTTTCTTCCTAACTTTGGCAACACTTCAGAGGTCTTATTGTAGGTAGGCTTCCACAGATGTGAAGCAAATGCTGGAGACTTGAAAATTTATGGGAGGTGAGACTTGAAGGAAAGGAAAAGATCATAGGACCATAGATTCAAAACTGAAAGGGACTTTTAAGGCTATTTAATCCAATTTTATAGCTCAGAGGGAGTGACTCAGTCAGCATTACACAACTAACTAGTAGGTATTACAGGCAAGATTTTAACCTTGGTCTTCCCACCTGTACTCTACCATCTTGGTGACATTGTCTCTAAGATATCATGAAAGTCTCAACTCAGGGTAATTGGCAGGATGGTGATTCTATCAGCAGAAATCAGCAAACAGGGAAGAGGTACAGGACTTCTGAAGAGAAATGATGAGCACTGAACACATTGAGTTGGGGATAAGGAAAGGGGAAGGATGTGGTTGGAAATATCTGGCAGGCATATGTAAATTTCAAACTGGAGCTTTGTTGTGAGAATGGAATTATATATTAAATTTGGGGGAATCATTTACTAAGAGGTCATTGAGAGATTACCTAGAAAATAGAAGATCTAGAACAGAGCCTTGGAGGATATCTTCCCTTTTTAGGGTATGTGAGAAGGAATTAAAGGACTCTGAAGGAGGAAGTAGTAGTATCCCAAGATGGGAGAAGAGAGTATGAAGAAGAAACAGATGGCCATGAAAGTCAAATGGTAAAGAGAAATCTAAGAGGAGAGGCTGAGAGAGGTTGCATCCCAATCATTGGCCCATCTTGGGTGTATTATGATTGCATAAAGAAAGACTTGAAATATCACTGATAATCTCATCGATTTAGAGCTAGAAAGGACATCAAAGGTCATCTGGCCCAACCTCCTCATTTTATGGATGAAGAAACTGAGACCAGAGAGTTTACCTAAGGTCACATGTTTCATAGGAGAGTAGAGACTTCAACTCAACCTGTCTTCCTCCCATTCTAGACTTGTGTTTTGGTGCAATCAATGGAGAACTAGTCTTGGAGGCAGAGAGACATGAGTTTGGATCCCACTTCAGATACTAATTAGCTGTATATAAGTCATTTAATTTCTCTGAACCTCAGTTTCCTTTACGTGAGGGACTTGGTTGGACTTGTGACCTCTAAATTCTCTTCTGGCTCCAAATCTGTGACCCTGTGTTCCATGCTCAGGTTTCTGGCCATTATAAGGAATCATGAAATACTCTTGTTGACAATTTTTTCTGAAGCAATCATTATAAAGGGCTAGAATACTAGTCCCACTGATTCCAACTGGATCATGAAAAATGATTCTTGGACTTTGTTCACCTTTTACATAGAGTGCCCACAGTAGCCTGAAAGTTTTCTGGCTAATGATAAGTTTTTCAAAAGACAAATAAATTCCCTTCTGTATTGAGAAACATCTCTTGTATATTCAAAGAGCTGAAGATTTGATGATAATAATAGCATGAAAACATAATTACAAATTGCTATTAATCTCCCCTCCATGTCTCTATAAATGACATGCTGAGAAAAGAGAACTTAGAGCTAGGGAGGAGTCCAGGGATGTGGGGGCAGGTTTCTTCTTTATATTGTGTTTAGTCATTCAAATCCATATGCAGGCTGGTTCATTTTTATTTCTTCTCCCTCCAGGGGATGGCCAGGTGGATTTTGATGAATTCATGACAATCCTGGGCCCCAAACTGGTGTCTTCAGAAGGTCGAGATGGTTTTCTTGGGAACACGATAGATAGTATATTCTGGCAGGTAAGACATTTTTCCCTCTGAGAGATTGTTTGAGCATAAGTATGAATGTCGACCTGAGACTGATTTTAACCTGAGCCTTATGCTGCCTCCCTAGTACTAAGGCAGTTGCGTTACTGATGGAGTGTGTGGTGAGTTGTATACTGGTTCCTTTGAATGAATCAATTTTATGAATATTTAAGGTTTTGGCAAAACATCTCCTCTGTATTTTCCTCTTAATTTGAACAATAGTGAGCCTTGTCACTCATTTAGACAGTTAACAAAATATATTAATCAAGTCTTGTGCTAAACACTGGGTTTCAAAGAAAGGCCTTGAGGTGGATTTAGGACTCCTCTCTCTGGAGTCACATCCATCCATCTCAATTACAGGAATTTAGGAAAAAGCCAAGATGGGTGTGTCTAATAAAAGGCTCTGTCTCTGATGTTGGCAGCCAAGGAGCCTTGATGGCACAGGCTGAGCTACAAATGATAGCAGCCAAGAAGTCTTGGTGGGAGGGGTTGGGCTGATGATGGCAGCCAAGATGCTTTGGTGGGAGGGGCTGGGTTGGAGATATGACTGACACTTAATATCCATTTTACTATAATTAAGTCATGAAACATCTCTTACTGCTTCCTCATGAATGAAGTGAACACAGATATTACCTTCTTCATAAGAAAGTGCTTTTTTTTTTTTTTAAGAAAGTGCTTTTTACTTGTCTGTCCTGGTATCGGCCACATCTGGTTGGGGTCTGTTATTAATTTCCTTTTAATGAAATATTAAGGTTGAATTTACGTGATTGTTTTGTAAAATCTTGTTCATTTTCATTTTCTTGACAAACTCTTTGGGGTTCATGATTTTTGAATGCTTACTAATGACTCTGTTTATTATTCATGGATACCAATCCTTTAGATTTTGGTCAATGTGTGTCTTCCTTCTATTTTCAGCATCATTTTGTGATCTTAGGTCTCTTCTGGATCTTTGGCTTTTGTGACAATAATAATAAATATGTATCAATAATTACATCACCTTTCAAGTGTGGTTTCTGGTGTCTTTTTAAGGTTCTTTAAAAATGCTTTTCTATATTAAACATTGTCACATATTGTCTGTGTGACCCTTGGCAAATCACAGCATCTCACTGTTCTGGACATCACTATAGGATTGTAAACCTAAGGTGCCATGGGCATCACTGTAGGACTGTAAACCTAAAGTGCCAACCATCATTGGTAGATGGACTTCTAAATAAATTATAATTGCAGTTTTTATCCCTAATCCTTAAACCATAGTTGTTAGAGCATTGGGCTTTAGATCAGGAAGACTTGGTTTCAAATCATGTCTCTACCATTTACTGACAAGATTCTGAATCTCTTCGTGCTTTAGGGATCAACCTATGACTTATTAACCAAGCCTTAGGCTTATAGATTTAGAGCTACATGAGAACATTGAGGTCATCTTCTAATAGGAAAGGAGCTTCTTACATAAATGGGCCATTCATTTCATTTTTGCTCTGTATTCTCAGCACCTAGCCCAGTGCCTAGCACAGAGTAGGTGCTTAATTATGTGTTTATTGCTTGATTCTAAATCTAGTCCCAGCCCCTCAAATGTTAGCTTGAGTTAAAGGGTAGAAGAATCCCCCAAAGTGGGAGTTTGTTAGGTTGACAAAATTACTGATCCTTTTCATATTCATATAAACCAAGAGAAATTAACCAGAATTAGACTTATTCAGTCTGGTGCGAACTCTTCTCTGTACTCACTTATCAATTCAATAAACTAAATGTACATAAACTAGATATCTACAGTGGGCAAAACACTATATGAAATAAAAAAACCTACTATTCAGTAAACACTTATTATGGGTCAGATGCTCTGGTAATCACTGAAGATAAAAGGAAAAGAGTTCCTGTCTTTAAAGAACTTCTGCTGTAGAAAGGGAGTCAATATATATATGCCCATATATGCAGAATATATACAAAATTAATGCAATTTTATTTGGAGGAGAAAGTTGGGAGGAGCAAGGAAGGTTTCATATGGAAGGAAGAGCATGAGCTGAGTACTGAAAAAAATCAAGTAGGCTAAGAAGAAAAGCCAATGTCAAAATATGGATATGAAAGATGGGGCATTCTACACATTATGTGTGTGGAACAGAATGAAGACTGAATGAATCATGGATTATAAAGAGGGGGTTACTATATTAGAAGTCTGGAAAGGTAGGAAAGGACTAGATTGTGAAAAGCTTTAGACACCAAACTCAGAAATTTATATTTCATCTAAGAGGAAATAGGGAGCCACTGAAGTTTGTTGTGTAGGGGCATGTGTGTGATATGATCAGACATGTACTTGAGAAAGGTCATTTTATCAGCTATGTGGATGATGCATTGATGTGAGGGGAAGGGTAATTATGAGTATGGTGCAGGCACTGTGCTAAGGTATTTTGATTCTAATCACAACTGTGAGAAGTAGTTGCTATTATTATTCCCCTAGTGGAATGTAAAGATTAAGTGAATTGCCTAGCTTAAATGTCTGAGGCTGAATTTGAATTCAAGTCTTACTGAATCCAGGCTCCATTGCCTCACTTAGCTGCCTGAAAGATCATAAAGGATGAAAATTAAGAAAAAGTTCATTAGATTTGGCAAGATATTACTGATAACTTTATTTTATTTTATTTTTTTATTTATTAATACTTTTTATTTGCAAAACATATGTATGGGTAATTCCTAAACATTAACCCTTACAAAGCTTTCTGTTACAAATTTTTCCCCCCTACTCCCCACCCCTCCCCTAGATGGCAGGATATCCACTACATGATAATTATGTTAGAATACTTAAGAAATCGAATATATGTATAGTTATTGCCACACATCATTTTTTGTGAAGGAGAAATAGTATCTACAAGAAAGAATAATCCGATAAAGGAAATACAATGCAAGCAAACCTCAATAGAGAACATGAGAATGTTATGTTGTGGTCCACATTTCACATCCCTCTCTCTGGGTGTATATGGCTCTCTTCACCGAACAATTGGAACTGGTTTGAAGCATTTCATTGTTGAAGAGTCATGTCCCTTAGAACTGATCCTCATATAGT
Organism: Myrmecobius fasciatus; assembly: GCA_023553655.1. Classification (NCBI taxonomy): domain Eukaryota; kingdom Metazoa; phylum Chordata; class Mammalia; order Dasyuromorphia; family Myrmecobiidae; genus Myrmecobius; species Myrmecobius fasciatus. The sequence continues at coordinate 101,183 of JAJPUD010006422.1, forward strand.
ATTGTTGTTGCCGTGTATAATGATCTCCTGGTTCGGGTCACTTCACTGAGCATCAGTTCATGCAAGTCTCTCCAGGACTCTCTGAAATCGCCCTGCTGGTCGTTTCTTACAGAGCAATAATATTCCATAACATTCATATACCATAATTTATTCAGCCACTCTCCAATTGATGGGCATCCATTCAGTTTCCAGTTTCTAGCCACTACAAAAAGGGCTGCCACAAACATTCTTGCATATGTGGGGCCCTTTCCTTCTTTTATGATTTCTTTGGGATATAAGCCCAATAGAAACACTGCTGGGTCAAAGGGGATGCAGAGTTTGATAACTTTTTGAGCATAGTTCCAAATTGCTCTCCAGAATGGTTGGATCCGTTCACAGTTCCACCAACAATGCATCAGTGTCCCAGTCTTCCCACATCCCCTCCAACATTCATCTTTATCTTTTCCTGTCATTTTAGCCAATCTGACAGGTGTGTAGTAGTACCTCAGAGTTGTCTTAATTTGCATTTCTCTGATCAATAGTGATTTGGAGCACCTTTTCATATAATTATAAATAGTTTTCATTTCATCATCTGAAAATTGTCTGTTCATATCCTTTGACCATTTATCAATTGGACAATGGCTTGAATTCTTATAAATATGAGACAGTTCTCTATATATCTTAGAGATGAGATCTTTATCAGAACCCTTAAATGTAAAGATGATTTCCCAATTTGATGCTTCCCTCCTAATCTTGTCTGCATTAGTTTTGTTTGTACAAAAACTTTTTAACTTAATATAATCAAAATTATCTATCTGGTGTTCAATTAAGAGTTCCAGTTCTTCTTTGGACATAAATTTATTCCATCTCCACAGGTCTGAGAGGTAAACTATCCTATGTTCCTCTAATTTGGTTATAATATCACTCTTTATATCTAGATCATGAATCCATTTAGATCTTACCTTGGTGTGCGGTGTTAGGTGTGGGTCCAGCCTTAATTTCTTCCACACTAGTTTCCAATTTTCCCAGCAGTTTTTGCCGAATAGTGAGTACTTATCCCAAAAGCTGGGATCTTTGGGTTTATCAAACACTAAATTGCTAACGTTATTACCCAGCTTGTCCTGATATCCTATTCTATGCCACTGATCGACTGCTCTATTTCTCAGCCAGTACCAAATGGTTTTGATAACCGCTGCTTTATAATATAGTTTTATATCTGGTACAGCAAGGCCACCTTCATTTGTCTTTTTTTTTCATTAATTCCCTTGAAGTTCTTGACCTTTTGTTCTTCCAAATGAATTTTGCTACTATGTTTTTCTAGATCTGTAAAATAATTTCTTGGGAGTTTGATTGGTATGGCACTAAATAAGTAGATTAGTTTGGGTAGTATTGTCATTTTTATTATGTTCGCTCTGCCTACCCATGAGCACTTAATGTTTTTCCAATTGACTAGGTCTGATTTTATTTGTGTGGAAAGTGTTTTGTAGTTTAGTTCGTATAGTTTCTGACATTTTCTTGGCAGATAGATTCCCAAATATTTTATGCTATCATCTGTTATTATGAATGGAATTTCTTTTTCTATCTCTTGCTGCTGAACTTTGTTGGTAATATATAAGAATGCTGATGATTTATGTGGATTTATTTTGAATCCTGCAACTTTACTAAAGTTGTGAATTGTTTCTAGTAGTTTTTTAGTTGAGTCTCTAAGGTTCTCTAAGTACCATCATGTCATCTGCAAAGAGTGATACTTTGGTTTCTTCATTACCTACTCTAATTCCTTTTATGTCTTTTTCTTCTCTTATTGCCAAAGCTAACATTTCTAATACAATATTAAATAGTAATGGTGACAGTGGGCAGCCTTGTTTCACTCCTGATCTTATTGGGAATGGTTCTAGTTTGTCTCCATTACATATGATGCTTGCTGATGGTTTTAAATAGATGCTACTAATCATTTTAAGGAAAAGCCCATTTATTCCTATACTCTCTAGTGTTTT
>JAJPUD010006422.1:108155-121876 GCA_023553655.1 Myrmecobius fasciatus
CTTTTTCTAATCAAATTAACTAAAGGCTTATCTATTTTGTTGGTTTTTTTCATAAAACCAAGTCTTAGTTTTATTTATTAATTCAATAGTTTTCTTGTTTTCAATTTTATTAATCTCATCTTTTATTTTCAGAATTTCCAATTTGGTATTTAATTGAGGGTTTTTAATTTACTCTTTTTCTAGTTTTTTTAATTGTAACCCTAATTCATTGATCTTCTCTTTCTCTATTTTATGCAAATAAGCATCTAGAGATATAAAGTTACCCCTTATAACCGCTTTGGCCGTATCCCACAAATTTTGGTATGTTGTCTCATTATTGTCGTTCTTCTGGATGAAATTATCGATTGTGTCTATAATTTGCTCTTTCACCCATTCATTCTTCAGGATTAGATTATTTAATTTCCAATTAACTTTTGGTCTATTTTCTCCTGGCCTTATATTACATGTGAGTTTTATTGCATCATGATCTGAAAAGGATACATTTACTATTTCTGCCTTTCTCCATTTGATTTTGCGGTTTTTATGCCCTAACACATGATCAGTTTTCGTATAAGTTCCATGAACCCCTGAGAAAAAAGTATACTCCCTTCTATCACCATTCAATTTCCTCCAGAGATCTGTCATACCTAACTTTTCTAACATTTTGTTTATCTCCCTAACTTCTTTCTTATTTATTTTGCGGTTTGATTTATCTAATTCTGAGAGAGCAAGGTTGAGATCCCCCACTAGTATTACTGATAACTTTGAAGAAAGGAGTTTTAGTTGAATGATGAGGTTAGTCTCCAGATCTCAAAGAGAGAGAGTAGTGATGACACTGAGTATAAATGGCCTTTTCTAGGAGTTTGACTAAAAAAAGAAGAGAGGTGTAGGACTAAAACTAGTGTGATTGGTAAGATGTAGCCAAGGATTTTTGAGGAAGGAAAAAAATATGTAGTATAAAGGTAGCAAAGCAGAGACCACTAGATAGGGAAAGACTGAAGGTAAGAGAGAAAGAATTGGGAGTAATAGTGGGGGCAACAGGATTTGTTCTTACTGAGGTGAAGGACCATCTCTTCCACAGAGACTGGAGTAAAAAGAGAAAATAATGGGGAAGATGTCAAAATACTGAGAGGCAAGAAGGAAGGAAGGAGAAAGTGCTCAGGTTAAGAAAATTTGTGCTTGATTTTGTTGATGTATGAGGTGAAGTCTTCAGCCAGTAGGGTAAGGGAGAAACCATTCCATGAAAAGCTTGATGAGAGACCAGAAGATTTGGAACAGCCATTATAGTAAGTGGCATTAAAAATTAATTAAGAGTAGTGGAATGATTGCCATACTGCACTGATATTGAATAATATAAATGTGTTAGCCTAGTTGTGACTTCCTTGAGCTCTGTTTGGCAGCTTGTGAATAGAAATAAGGATGGCATAATGCAGGAGTAATAGAGTGTTGAGTTTTGGTAAGATGTGAGTAGTAATAGGAGAGAGGAACATGGAGGAAGTGAGGAGTGTAGTTAGGTTACACTATAGGAATAGTGGCCTGGAAAATTATTAAATGATAGTTTGGAGGTCATGTTGAGATTTAGAATAAGTTTAGAAGAAGTAAGGTATATAGTTAGATAAAGTGATAGATTAAAATAAGATAAAGGAATATTATATTTGATCATAATTGATCATTGATATGTTCATCACAAAAAATGGAACAGTAATGGGTGATGGCAGGATCAAGGTCATTATCATATCTGAGCATAGTTGAGATGGAGTAAAGGATTGTGGGAATTGAGTAGGTTAAGGAAGTGGATTATGAAAGTAGGAGGTGGGATGGAGAGGGAAACAGCTCATCAATGAAGTCATTGAAAAAGTGGAAAAGTATTCTGGGAGTTGGTAGATAACAGGCTCCAAGATCTGGATTGGATGGTAAATTTGGATAGAATGAACCTCAAAGAAGAAGAAAATGCTGGGTGTGAAGGGTAGGAAAGGGATTTTCAAGTGGATAATGAAATATAAAAAGCACTGAGGGCAAAGGAAAGAGAATGATCTAGACTTGCATCAGTTGAGGTTTTCCTTAAATTAACTGCTCATCTGTACTTTAAATGTTGCCCACCAATAAGATAAGTCTTTCACTGCTCAGTTGCCTTTATTATGATGTTGCTAATGGCATTACCCTTGGCCAATGCTTCCTTCCAGGCTGCCGCTCACCCAACTCTGGGCTGTCACTTAATTGAATAGCAGGGAGAGGGTAGAAATGGTCATTAATTCTCACCAGACAGCCTCCTCCGCCTTTTCTCCCACTGTCTATCCATAAAGGGACAGTATGAGATATAGCATCCAGTCCTGCCTGGAAAAATGTTAGATTCCTGGGGCTTGAATGATTTTTCTGGGTTTTTTCCCAAACTGTTTCCAGCAATGGCAAAAAGTGGTGATTATGGAGGAGGAAGAACTGCAGCAGGAGAGGTTTTGCCACTGGGACATTTCTTGCATAAGACTGGGTGAATGGGATCTTCTGAAGTGCTTAGGAAAGAAGAACCTATGGGGAACATTACTTAGAATTATAGAACTTTCATGGCTAAAGAAGGACCTAAAGATGGCATGGTATTGGAGAAATAAAACAGAACTTAAAATCAGAAGACTTGGGTTCAAATTTGGGCTTTGCAACTTGCTAATTGCAGGACGCTGAGCAAGTCACTTTACCTGTAAAATAAGAGGTGTGAACTGGATGATTTCAGGTATTCTTCCCAGTTCTAAATCCATGATTCCTTCAATTTCCTCATCTGTAAAATAAAGACATTGGGCATTTTAAAGGTCTCTTTTAGCTCAACAGCCTTACAAAATCAAGTCACAGAATCATGCAATGGCCCGAGAAGGAAAATAATTCTGTAATGGCATGAAGGATGAATTAGAGGAAGAAGAAAGTAGAGTAATAATAACTAATTATAATAATAAATACACCTAAAATGAAGATTTACAAATATTTTATTTGATCCTTATAATAACTGTGGGAAGTAAATGCTATTATTCCCATTTTAGAGATGGGAAAACTGAGATTGGGGTTGTGATATTCTCAGCTGCTAATAAGTGATGAAAGCAGGAGTTTACCTTGCGTCTTCTCAACTATAAATCCAATATGAACCACTCTGCTACCTGGTTGTATCATATAAAGAGATAAATCAATTGGTCAGTCACTAATCATTTATTAAACTCCACTAAGCCTAGCTCTAGGAACATTGAGCAAAAGATCATATAGGCCCTACTCTCAGAGAGCTTACATTCTTCCTGGGAGATGTTATGTCCATGTACGGGGTCTCTCAAAAATCTTGTTGTGTAAAATTCTTCAGCTGCTTCCTGGCCCCGATTCCTTAGCTTATATGGACAGTCAGTCAATCAATAAGCATTTATAAAATACCTATTATGTGCCAGGCACTATGCTAGGCTCTGGGCATCCAAAGACAAAAGTAAAACAATTTCTGCTCTCAAGAAATTTACACTTTCTTTTATTGGGGGTGGAAGTTGAAGGGGATCAATCAATCAATAAGCATTTATTAAGTGCCTACTGTATACCTGACAATATGCTAGTATATAAAGACAAAGCAGAAAAAAAAATTCCTTGGGCAATTTACATGTTGCTTGGAGTGGGTGGGGGAGGTTCATTAGTCCAAAGCTTCTTAAACTATATAATTATTTGTAGGGGTCACTGAATTATGATCTATAATCAATAAATGTTTGATTTGTATATTTATTTTTATATACCTATATTCCTGGTGTCATAAAAATTTATTGGGTGAAAAGGGGTCATGAATGAAAAAAAGTTTGAGGCTCTGAATTAGTACTAATAAAGTACTTACTGTGTCCTGGGCAACTTAACTAGGAATGTGAAATTGTACCTGCTCTTGTATGTGTATGTATGTGTGTGTGTACATGCTCGTGAGTGGGAGAGGATGGGTAGAGACAACATATTTATATGTAAGCATCTAAAAACTACATACAAATAGAAATGCTAAGTACAGGAAACTGCAGCCCAGGGAAAGGAAGGAACTTGGTGAAGGTCACCCAGCCAATGGGAGTCAGAGTCGTGGTTCACATTGACTTTAGGGGCTGCCTAGTCTCACAAAATCAGTTTCTTAAAAGTACACAGTAGTAAGAATCAGAATTTTCCTATTATAATGGACCTTAGGGATTATCTTTCCAACTTTTTTCCCAATACTGGACTCCTCTCTATGACATTTCTGGAAATGGTCATCCACTCCCCATTGGACACTTTTATTAGAGAACAGAGACTTTTCACTTCGGTCTTGTATTTTCTAAATTTATCCCAGTGTCTGGCATTTTGGACTCACTTAGTAAATGCTTGTAGATTTAGTGAATGATTCAGGATGGAAAACTTCTTGTGATGATGGGTAAATCCAGCTGTTTTATATTTTGTCCATTGGTTTTGATCTTTCCTTTCCAGACCAAAAAGGATGTATCTCATCCCATAACCACAAGTCAATCTTTCAAATCTTGGAAGACATTATCCATTCTGGTCCTACCCTAGATCCTTACCTAAGAACTTCTTTAAACTATAAATATCCTCACTTCCATTAACTGGTTTATGGTGTCACATAAGGTCTCCATCTTGCTGGAGATGCTGTCTTCTATTCCACATTGATATAATCAGATTGTGTTTCAGGAGGGAGTTTGGCAAAGTATAATGGACCTATTACCTTGACCTCTAAGGACACTCCTTTTAGTGGAGTCTCATATCATCATGTCTTCCTGGGCTGCCCCATGACATGGGTTGCTCATTATGAGCTCACAGTCCCCTAAGAGGTCTAGGTTTTTGTCACATTAATGACTATCCAGCTTGTGCAAGTGACATCTTTGAACTCCAGTGAAAGGGTTTTACTTCTGTCTCTATTAATTTTGATCTAATCAGATTCAGATCATCATTCTTAGTTTTCCATGATCTTTCCAGACCCTGATTAGAACATTTAGCATAATAGCTGTTGGAGCAGCTAAGTGGTACAATGGATAGAGTGCCAGGTCTGGAGTCAGAAAGACTCTTCTTGGTGAATTAAAAATCTGGCCTCAGAAACTCACTAGCTGGGTAAGTCATTTATCCCTCTTAGCATCAGTTTCCTTATCTGTCAAATGAGCTGGAGTAGGAAATGGCAAACCACTCGAATTTCTTTGCCAAGAAAACCCCAAATGGGGTCACCAAGAGTCAAACAGGACTGAAAACAACTTGACAAAAACAAAAATAACTGTTTTTTGCCTTTTCTTTTCTTTCACAGCTTTGATAAGTATGTGAACCACACCATCATCCAAACCATTGATTAAAATGTTGAAATTCAAATAGCCATTTGATCCCTTGGAAATAGGGGATATATCTGCTATTCTTCTTTTTCCTCTTCTCTCTCTACCCTCCCTCCTACCCCAATCCCAATACCTAATTAAATTCAACAGACACATATTTACCCAACACAATGCTTTATACATAAAGAGTTTTCAATTAATGTTTTCAACCAAGGGAAATAGCTGAATTCATAGAAAAAGACCTTAGGGATTATCTTGTTCTGTTCCCAGTTGATGAGAAGGCAGTATCGGCAAGTAAGACATAGAGAATGGAATAATTACAGGGATTCCAAGTCTAGCTAATAAGTCCTATTTCTGCACTCTTTCTGATTTAGGGAAGGAAAGCAATGAGAGATGTATCTATTGGTGAACTTTTCTGTGAGGAACAGAACCATGGGGAACTTTTTACAGAAGTAACTGATCAAGGACTTTGGAGAATATCCAGTTTGTGTTATATCTGATGTTCTGCTCTTTGGACCCCATGAGCCAGCCATACCTCTTCCATATCTGTATTTTCCCCCAAGCTCTGGTTCTCAGCATCCCTGACTTTCTTTGAAATTCAGTCCAAGTACTGTCTAGTTTATGGAGCCTTTCCAGGTTCTTAAGGCTGCCTATCTTCCATTTACTCACTTTTATGATCTATATACATACATACATATGTATATATATATACATATATATATATATCTCAACAAATATGTTGTCTCTTTCTTTAGAACATAAACTTCTTGAATTTAGGGACATATCTGATTTTTCTTTGTATATCCCCAGCCCTTAGTGTATAGTCTCTGGCATACAGAACCAGGTAGGTGGTGAATCAGATGGAACATTAGACTTGAGAGTTAGAAAGACCTGAATTCAAATGTACCTTCAGATACTTGCTAGCTAGGTGACACTGGATGTGTTAATTCACTTCTGTTTGCCTTACTTTTTTCATCTGCAAAATGGAGATAATTATAACAATACCTACCTCCCATAGTTGTTGTGAAGATATAAACAGATATCATTTATAAAGTGCTTTGCAAACTTCAAAATGCTGTATAAATGCTATCATTATGATTGTTGTTATTACTATGTATTTAATATATATATATTTATTAATTAGTCATTCCATTCTGAATGATTTAAATTGCTAAAGGTTCAGAAGCGGAGCCATTTCAATCCTGTCTTACTCTTTGTGACTCTGGGGTTTTCTTGGCAAAGACACTACAGTGGTTTGCCATTTCCTTTTTTAGCTCATTTGACATATGTGGAAACTGAGGCAAAGAAAGTGAAGTGAGTTGCCCAAATTTGCTCAGCTAATAAGTGTCTGCGGTTAGGTTTGAACTCATGAAAATGAGTCTTTTTGACTCCAGGCTCTATGCAACATGCTGCCACTAGCTGCTCTTATGTATAGATAATCACACATTTAATTCAACTGTAGTAACTTTTAACATATAAACTTTTTGTGCTCAGGAATCATATCTTATTTATTTTTCTGTCCCCTCCCTCACCACCATGAATAATTTTGAGCACGTATCAGTCAACTAATAAACACTGATTCAGTGCCTGCTATTGTGTTAGCATTTAGCATTAGTGGCGATACAAAGACAGAAATAGAGCAATCCCTGCTGCCCTCAAGAAACTTACATTCTACTATGTATATTCTATGCATATATTTATATAAACAGTAAAAGTAAAGTAAATACTGTATGCACATGGGTTCTTATAAAAGATAGTGCTTAAGTAGAGTTTTGAGGAAAACAACAGATTCTGGGATGTGGAGGGAAGTTGGAAAAATATTCCAGTCATGAGAGAGAACTGGCAAAAGTATGGAGAGTGGTGTCCCTGAAGGGTCTATCTTGGGCCCGCTTCTTTCTACTTTCTCACCTTTGATGTCACCTGATCCCAAGGGTTTAATTATTATGTCTACACCAATAACTTCCAAATCTGTGTATTTATCCCTGGTGCTTCTTCTTCTGGATGAGTCTATTTCACCAATTGCTGTACTAAGTATAAGAAATTACACAGCTCTTCTTGGATCTCCATTCTACAGACACCTCATATTCACCACACCTCAAACTGAATTAATTCATCTTCCTTCTTAAACCTGTCTCTCCTCCAAAGGTCTTTATTTCTGTTAAATACACCCTTATCTTTCTAACCACCCAGCTTCATAACCTCAGCCAGTAATCTTGGACCCTTTCTTCTTCTTCACTTTTCCCACATTCACAATATCTAATCAGTTGAAAAATCAGATTGATTTTTACTTCTGCGACATCTCTTGTGTCTCTCTCTTTCTTTCTGTCTCCATCACCTTCCATTTAGATGGCTTCAATAGCCTTCTTTTTAATTGGCCTTCTATCTCTAGTTTTATCCTTCTTCAAATCAGCCTTCACAGGGTTGTGACATTTAGGATGCAGAATGAGATGTACATTTTTGGGGGGCATGGACACTGTGGGGATTTGTTTTGTTTGACTATATTTTTACAAGGGTTTAGTTGTTTTGTATTCTTTCAAGTCAAGAAGTAAGAGAAATTATTAGTTGAAAAATAAAAGAAAATGAAAAAATAATCTTTCTATAGCAATCTGTTAATGTTACATCCTCATTCATAGGACCATAGTTGTAGAATTAGAGGCCTTTGAGGCCTTCAGGTCATGCTCTCTCATTTTATACAAATGAGGGAATTGAGACAAGCAGTAGTTAAAATGGCCTGTCCAAGGTCACAGAGCTGGTGAGTAACTGAAGCAAAATTTGAATACAGGTCTTTTTGATTTCTGGGCAGCTAGGACAGCACAGTGGATAGAATTTGAAATCATGAAGATTCATTTTTTAAAATTTAATTGAATTAAATTTTTTAATATTACAAGCATTTTCACAACACAGTATAATAAAAAGATAACTGCCTGTGAAACTACAAATCTATTATGTACAACTTTATATTCCTCTAAAAAGATAATAAATGTATCATGTAAACTTTTTTCTTCCCTTTCTCCTGCTCTAGAATAAATAGGAATGTGTGTGTGTGTATATATATATATATACACATATATGTGTGTATACATACATACATATATGTATATGTAAAATTGTTTAATCTGACTTCTATTTATCAGTTTTTTTTTCTGGATGCAGATAACATCTTTCTTCATAAGTGCTTTGTCATCAATTTCATTGCTTATAATAGACAAAATGACTTTATTCAAGTTGTTCTTAAAACAATTTTGCTATTACTGTATACAACATTCTTTTGCTTCTACTCATTTTGCAAATATGTCCATTTTTTTAAAGTCATTGAGCTCATCATTTCCTTTTTTTTGTGAGGCAATTGGGATTGTGACTTGATTAGGGTCACACAGTCAGTAAGTATTCTTAAGTGTCTGAAGCTGGATTTGAACTAAGGTTTTCCCGACTTCAGAGCCAGTGCTCTATACACTGCTCAATCTTGCTTCCCTAAGCAAATCATTTCTTAAAGCACAGGATTGTTCCACCACAATTATATATCACAACTTGTTCAGTCATTCACAATTGATGGATACCTCTGCAATTTCCAATTCTTTGACATAGAGAGCTGCTATCAACATATTAGAACATATATCTCCCCCTTTCCCTAATCATCGTTGGAAATAGACCAAGTACTAGTATTTAGTCAAAAGGTAAAGGTAATTTAATAATTCTTTGAACATAATTCCAGATTGCTCTTTAAAATGGTTGGATCATTTCACAATCCCAGAGTTCAAATCTGTCCCTAGTTTTCATGATCCTGGGGCAATTAATTTTATTTGCCTCAGTTTCCTCATATGTCAAATGAGCTGGAGAAGGAAATGGCAAACTACTCTGGTATCTCTGCTAAGAAAACCCCACATGGGGTAGGACGTGACTGAAATGACTGAACAGCAGCTTCTTGATTCTAAATCCAATAATCAATCCACTTGTGCCACCTTTATTTAAAAACTTGAGAGGGCATGAAGTTTAATGAATAGAATATTGGAATATTAACATTTATTGGTGATGTGATTCTAGGTAAGTCACTTAAGCTCTCTAGATCTCATTTATAAAATGAGATTGGGCTAGGTATCCAAACTCCTTAGCCTGGGAATTTAATTCTCTTGACAATAAGGTTCCAACCCATTTTTCCAAGCTTATTTCATGTTACTCCCTCTCACTCGCTACACTGTGACTTCTAGGCAAAGTGGACTGACTGCTGTTTTCCAAAGCTCCTGACACAGTGTATGTGTGCTAAATGCATGTTGAATAGAATGGAGAAAAGGCAATTGAGACTGACCTTCTGGAAAATAAAACCTGTGGAGCTGCTCAGGGCAGTGGGGACTGAGGACCAGGTCATGGATTCAGGATTCAGACTTCACAGGGTCAGAGATGGGAATTAAACCTCAGAGGCCATCTTTTACAGGTGGGGAAACTGAGGCCCAGAGAAATCATGGAGTCTGTGATGGAAAGCTGGAAGACCCATTTGGGTCTAACTCATTTCACAGAAGGAATCTGAGAATAGAAGTGAGATCATAGCCTTAAAATTAAAGGGTTTTTCAGGGCCATCTAGTCCAGTGCCTTCATTTTATAAAGAGTAAACTGAGTCCCATCTAGAAGTGAGATTTGAACCCAGAACCCGTGACTGAATCTAGACTTTATTACACTTTGCTGTGCTGCCTTTGGCATTAATTCCAGAGATGAATCACACAAAAGAGGCTTAATCCTTGCCTGAGAAATGCCCTGGTGACCACTAGTTTTGCCAAGGACCTTTCAAATACTTCCCAGGAATTATGGCTCATGAACCAGAAAAGGGCAGCATCCCAAGAGGTGCTGTCAGAGCTCATGGGGATGGCCAAGCAAGCCTCTCTGCCAGCTGCCTGCAGGCTGGGGGCCGTGTCCCTGGGTCCCGAGAACAGCTGCGTTATCAGCCCCCTGGAGCTCGCGAGTTCTGATTTACCTCTGAGGGATCCTTCCTGCAAGGAAGCAGGCGGCTGGGCTCTTTAAAAATAAAATGAGAATGTTGGAGGGCTTCAGGAGACATGAGGCCACCGAGTCCCTCTCTCAGGGCCAGATGGTGCCATGTTTTAAGTAGCCAAAACTGAGTGGATTGTTCTTTTGCTTAATTTATTTAGGCAGAACAATTCCCAGCCTTGCCTGCTAGCATGGCTGATTTCCAGGCTTTATGGTTAAGTTAAGAAAGTAATGAATGTTCACTCAGGGCTTAGCATCTTCCAATACTGAGAGATCCAGAGGAATAGAGTGTAGTCTATACCTGGGTGGAGTTTATTCTGTAGATAAGGAGACAGGATATATGTGCTCCTTCTCTTTCTCTTCTTCCTCCTCCTCTTCTTCCTCCCCTTTTTCATTACAAAATACATTGAGACCAGCAAAAACACAGGGATGGCCAGGTGGTGTAGTAGTTAGAGCACTGACCCTGGAGTTAGGAGACCTGAGTGATAGACACTTATTACCTGTGTCAGCCTGGACAAGTTATTTAACTCTGAAAAAAATAAGAAAAAAAATTACAAAAGACTTTAGCCATTACCTCATTTTATCAACATAAGGTGTTATTATTAATCTTTCCATTTTATAGATTAGGTAACTGAGGCAGATAGAGGTCAAATAACTTGCACAGAATTACAGAATGTGTAAGGGTCAACTCAGACTTTCCTAACTTTAAATCCAGTATTCTTTCCACTCTGCTATCAAGCTATATCGCTTAAAGCAGGGGCTCTTGAACTTTTTCCACTTGTGACTCCTTTTCACCTAAGAAATTTTTACATGAGTCGAGGGTATAGATATATAAAACAAGCATATAAAACAAATTAACTGATAATTATAATTTTGTGCCCCCCCCATTGAGTTACATGACCTCACATGGGGTTGCAACCCACAGTTTATAAAGCTTTGGTATAAGGAGATCCATCAGTCAGTCAATGGGTAAGCATTTATTAAGCTCTACTGTGCCAAAGTCTGGGGACACTGAGACAAAAGTCAAGTAATCCCTGCTCTTAAGGAATTTATGCTCTGCCTAGAAAGAATCTATCTACAGATATAGAATGTTCCAAAAGTCATAGTGCAGTCAGTTATGGAAGCTTAAAGTAGCACTAAGACTTTTGGGACATTCTGTCTCAATAGCCAATGAGCCAACAGTATTTATTATTGTTATTATTATTATTTATTAAGTGCTCGTTTCTAAGTTATTGCTAGTGTTGGGAATACAAAATGAAATGAAAAAAACCCCTAGAACAAACCAAGCCAAAATAAACATAAAAATTCTACAAACTTTGACTTCTAGAACCTTTTATTCTAATGGAGGAGACCATGTGGACATAGGATGTAAGATGCAGACAGTGAAACAACCTGACTTCAGAGGGGAAGGGACTGGCAGCTTGGAGGATCAAGGAAGGCTGAAGGAAGCCAGGGATGCTAAGAGGCTGAGATGAAAGAAGAAAAGAAGGGAGGGGAAAGGAAGGAAGGGGAAGAAAAGACAGGAGGGAAAGAAAAAGAGGAGAGGCAAAAAAAGGGGAGAGTAGGGAAGGGAAGGGAAGGCAAAGGAAAAGGAGGGGAGAGGAGGACAGGGTCAACCATCAGCAGCAGCCACCTCAGCCCACTGAGACCGCCCAGATGATCACAGATGAGTGTCCCTCCATTCCCAGGGGTCTCTGCTCTCTTTGGGCACACAATGCCCAGTTTCCAAGGCCCTGGCCCAGGGGACACACTGATTCATGGGAGGAGCTGATTGAGGAAGCAAACCCAGACCTCCAGGGTGTCCCTCCTTGGGGTCCCTTCCTTACTCAGAATCTCCCTGAGTTCCCAGTCTGCACTTATTTTTCCCAGGAAGCAGTCAAGGATGGCCACAGACCAATAGTGCCGAGGAGTTGTGGCTGCTGGTGAGCCCAGCCGGAGGGCAAGTGTGGAAGTCCGCATCTCCCAAGTTGCCAGTGTCCCTTTAGGTGACAAGCACAAGCTACTAGAATGCCTCTGTATCTGTGGGTTGACTCATCTCATCCATAGGACAATACATTACATGCAACAATCAGTGACTCACTAGCCTTGGGGACTCAGTTCAATTCAATTCATTATAACAAGCTTTTTACTAAGGATTACTGAGTCCTGTGTGTGCCAGCCATGGCACTGGGGCTCTCCCCTGGCTGGCTCCAGCCCACCTTTCCAGCCCTTGTATTGTACATCCCTCCCATTCCTTCCCTCCCCTGTCTGCCCCATGCAGAGGTGACATGTCTCCCATAACAGAGGGACATCCTTGCCTCACTTCCACCTTCAAGAACATTTAGTTCCCACCAAGTTTTTACATGAGGCCTTTCCTGATTCCTCCCAGTTGTTTAGGCCTTTGGAATGATGAAGCCTTTATTCATTTTGTCTGTACTCACATGTGTCCCTCCCAATGAAGAGTGCCCATCTTGAGGGCAGGACTCTAGGTTTATATATTCTAGATATAAAGAAAAGGCAGGGGAAGACCTTAGAATAGTGTCTGGTACATAATAGGCCCTTTATAAGTCCTTATTGATTGATTGATGATTGGATTCATCAATATAGAAGTTACCATGTGGTATAATATATAGAATGCCAAACTTCTCCATTTGATTTTTAGAAGCAAAATAGTATATCTATCCCTATTTCATTTGATCTTTGGAGCTAGGTAGTACAGTGGATGGAGTGCTAGGTCTGAAATTAGGAAGATCTGAGTTCAAATACAATCTCAGACACTTATGGGGATGTGTGATCCTGGGCAAGTAAATTAACTGTGTTTGCCTCAGTTTCCTCATCTGTAAAATGAGCTGCAAAAGGAACTGGCAAACCACTTGAGTATCTTTTTGTTAAAGTTAATTTTTTATTAAAACTTTTTTTTTTGCAAAACATATGCATGGGTAATTTTTTATCATTGACCCTTGCAAAGCTTTCTGTTACAAATTTTTTCTCCTCCCTACCCCCTCCCCTAGATCAGGTACATCTAATACATGTTAATTATGTTAAAATACTTGACAAATCAAATATGTGTATACATATTTATACAGTTATCTTGCTGTACAAGAAAAATCGGATCTACAAGAAAAAAAAACTTGAGAAGGAAAACAAAATACAAGCAAACATCAACAGAATATGTGAAAATGCTATATTGTAGTCCACACTCAGATCCCACAGGCCTGGGTGTACATGGCTTTCTTCATCACTGAACAACTGGAACTGGTTTGAAACATCTCATTATTTGATGAATGTTGGAGGGGATGTGGGAAAACTGGAACACTGATACATTGTTGATGGAATTGTGAACGGATCCAACCATTCTGGAGAGCAATCTGGAGCTACGCTCAAAAAGTTATCAAACTGTGCATACCCTTTGACCCAGCAGTGTTTCTATTGGGCCCATATCCCAAAGAGATCTTAGAGGAGGGAAAGGGCCCCACATGGGCAAGAATGTTTGTGGCA
>JAJPUD010006423.1:0-15747 GCA_023553655.1 Myrmecobius fasciatus
ACTTTGCTACTATTTTTTCTAGATCTGTAAAATAATGTCTTGGGAGTTTGATTGGTATGGCACTAAATAAGTAGATTAGTTTGGGTAGTATTGTCATTTTTATTATGTTTGTTAATTTACTTTCTTAGGCTGTCTTGGTCCCAGTTTTAATCTGGGCTTTTTGGTCAGATTTTATTTCTGTTCTTGGTAGCTGATCTTCAGCTTCTCTTCTGCCTGAATCTTTCCCTTTCCAAGGTTGTAAAGTTACCTATGTAGATTGCTTTGTTAACAGAAATATTTTGGGTAATTAGATAAAATGTGAATTTTATTGCTTTTTTCTGTCTCACTTAATGATTGGGAATATAGTTTCTGTTCTGTTTGAGATTGTTAGTTATGAGAAGTATACCGAAAACAAATATTTTGCCATTTTGCTGATTATGAGATGTTAATTTTCCTTCTCTAGTGTTGTAATGAACTCAGCCTAAATTTAAGTGTAAAACAATGACAGAATTATGTCACAAAGTCTATTTTCACTTTAGCTCTATATAGGTTATATAGATAATAGAGAATTAAAATTTTATTTCTCAATTCTTATAAAATGTTCTCAAAATATTCTTTTTTTTTACTTTCACTATACCTGGGATATGTTGCCAATGCCAGCTAGTTTTTCAGACTAGGAAAGTAAAAACCAAAATCACATAGTCATTTAATTGATGATACTAGCTTGGTTTTGCACTCTCTTGCTCTATTTAAATTGGGAAAAAATATTTAGTGAAAAGATAATAGTTTTCTTCAATAACTGAATGACTGGCAAGTGAATGAGTGATTAAACCTATTCCATTTGGAACCATTAAAAGAGCTCTAGGCAAGGAGTAAAAGAGGCAAACAAATTTAATGTAAGGAAAAACTTCCCAGCCATTGGAATGTGAAATGTATTACTTCAGGAATTAGTGAGTTACTTTTCATTGGAGGTCTTCAAGCTAAGATTGAACAACCATTTGCTGATTATGTTATGGTGTGAATTATTTCTCAACTATGTGTTTAGATTGATGACTACCACACTTCTAGCACAAAAATTCTATGTTTCTACAAAATGCCCAAATCCTTTATAGAAAAGGAAGTAAGAGGCATTTAACTCTTTTAGCGTGTGTTTGGCAATACTTGGTTACTATTATTTTTCCAACTGCTTCTTTACCCTTAATAGAACCATCATGTTTATACAGAGTAGACCAGTATGAGCACAGAATTTATACTCTGGATTAATCTCTGCCATTTGAATTTCACTGCTCATTGCCATTTCCATTTAACAGGAAGGGGGTTGGGAAAGGCAGCTTGAATACTAATTTTCTTTTTGGGCAGAATTAGATGAGTCTAATAGACTTTGAAACTTTTGGTAACTACAACTACAGTATGAATGAATTTAAGGAATATACATATTATTCTCATATCCTATTGAAATAGGACAAATAAAATCAAGAGTTTCTTAAATATTCAGTTTAAAGGGTCATATTTGAGCTTGAGAATTCTATCTTCTGATGTCTACTAAATTCTTCTTTTGATACTGAATGAATTTATGTTTCCATTAGTGTGGGATTTCTTTTCATTAATGCAGACCACAAACTCCCTATGACAATGGTTCTTGACTTGGTGCCCACAGATACTCAAGGTGTCTGTGGATTAGATTTCAGTTCATTTGGGAACAAGGGATGGAGAAAGGAAAAACTTCCTTTTTATTTTCAATAACTTTTAACTGCAATTTAGCATTTTCTTCAACTATGAATTTTAAAAAATCTATTCATGAAAAAGAGTCCATACTGACAAAGGGTCCATGACACTAATGCTAAGAATGCTTCTTCTGTTTTATAAAGGATCTTTAAGAATACATTTGGCTAAAAAAAAATGTTTCACTACCAAGTCAAACAGGTGATGAACCATTCTGAATTTAACTAGGCTGGACCTTTCATGATGAACATAACATTCTAAAGAATATGTAGATTTGTGGAATTGGGGAATGCATATGAATTTTAGAGATTACATGATATACCCATATTTCCTAATTTTGTAAAGCATAAAGTTTATCTTTTAAATGTTTGCTTTTATGTGATCCTTTACTAAAGCATGACTTACCTATTTGTTAATTTCTAATGAATTTAATTAAATCAGTAGATTCCACATATTTACTAAATTCATACCCATATGGATAGAGTGCCAGACTTGGAACCAGAAAGTCTTGATTCAAATGCAACCTTGTACAATTACTTCCTGTCTCACTCTGGACAATTCATTTAACCTTTCTCAGCCTCAGTTTCCTCATCTGTAATATAAAGATAATAATAGTACCTACCTGAAAGTTATTGAGAACTAAATGAAATAATCTTAAAATTCTAGGTAAATGCTAAATTCAATATAGTGAATTTAAAGTTTGTACTCAATAATTTCCACTCTTAAGATTTTTCAATCTTTTATTGCTTTTAAACCTCTTCTGCTTGTTTCTTGCTTCTAAAACTGCCTCTCATTCAGTTGCCACCAAGTGTCAGTCTATTGACAATGGACATTTAACAAGTATAGGACAAATGTAGAAGCTATTTGATTCCTATAGGTCATTGTTTCCTAGAGTAAGTATCCCAGTCTTTCAATAAACTCTGAACTTATAATGTCAAAGTAGATTCCAAAGCACGTGCTACTTCATGGCTTACAATCAGTGAAACCTGGTGAACAGGCCATTCCCATCAGTGTTTGTGGATAATTGGAGTGCTGCATTTTCTATATAGAAACAGGTAGTCAACTAGGGTGTTTATTCACTGAAGGTCACACTTTTGTATTATGAAACTTCTAGCAGATGTGATAAGCAGTAAATTGCAGATCTATCACTTTTTTTTTTTTCTTCCAGAAGGAGCTTGTGTGTGAAAGCAGGGGAATACTGCCTTACTTTGATTTATGGCCTACTTTTTGACCAACTCTTATCAGGTTCCCACAAGCCCCTTTCAGATGCAGCTCATGTCTGAATGACAATAGACAAACCAGTGACATTATGCACCAAAATCTCTCTCTGCATTCTAGACACCTAAGATTACATCTAGGGTATTGATTTATTACTGCCTTTTTTCCCCCCACAGGGACCAGTTTGCTTAGCCTGAACAAGATAGACTATTATTAAACTGAGCAAACAACTCCATGTGAACTTGGTGAAGAAATAATCATTCATTCCCACCTTTCTAACACTCTAGGCTCCAAAGGAAATACTGGTGCTAAAATATTCAGCTTATTCATTTGTCCCCATGTGACTCCTCATTAGGGTTTGCTTAGATGATAGCCCCTGTAAGTATGCAAAATAAGATAAAATGGGCCTTTGGTGGGAGCTGGTCCTCCCCAAGTGTCTCAGGATGTTGTAACACAATGTGCTTCTTTTATGAACCACACTGAAATGATTACAAATCTCTGCTTTGGCTTGTATTTCTGAAACACCTACTGTATCCGCAGCAATGAGGTTTTATGACAGCGTTAACAGTTTCTGCAAAATTTATATGTTGTACCAGTAGATCATTTTGGGGAGTGATATAAATTTTACAGCACATCAGAGTTTTATATCTCCTACAAATGCCTGACGTAGGATTCACATTAAGCAGCCCCAAATCTACCCACGGCTCTCTATTCTTCTGGGTATTTATGTTTGCTGGGCAAAGAGACCCTTCCTTCAATACTTTGCACTTTACAAATGATCATTCCTCCTCCCTCTCCTTACCTTTCAGTTTAAAGTACTTTGGTCTGAGGATCTGTCTACTGGAGACTCAACCACCCTCATAATTTACATAGTCGGCAATAAAGAAGTTTTTTTTTGGGGGGGGATGATGGTAGAGGAAGAGAGGGCTATAATGAGGGGCATAATCAAACCAAGCCAGACATTGAAAATTCCAAATAAATGTCATTGTCAAGGATGTATAGAATGGGGTGGGGAAATGAGATTGCCCTGGAAGAATTAGGAATGTATTATAATTTATAATATTAAGAAAGAAAGATAAAGGGTTATTTGAAATCAAAGTCTGTTATGGACCAAATTATCAACACTCAAAAAATGGGCAGCATACCATATTCAGGGGATCTAGAAGGTTGAAAATAATTTACAGCAACTGATACCTCCATTTAGATAGTGTTTTCAGGTTTGCAAAACATTTTACAAGTATTAATGCATTTTATACTCAAAACAACCCTGGGAGATAGGAGCTGTTCTCACTCCCATATTACCCATCAGGAAATTTAGACAGTCAAAGATTAAGTGAGTTGTCCAGGCTAAGTTATCCAACTGGTAAGTGTCTATTAAAATTCTTCATCCTTTTAAAAGTAAATATCCATATGAACTCAGATTTTCTTCATATAATTTCAACTATTAAAAAAATAACAGAACAGATTGAATGCAGAAGCAGATATGAGGATACAGCTGCCTTCTTTTAAGGCAGACATTAAAAAGAGTTGCAAAATTGTATAAAATGATCCTTCTCTTTTCAAGTTGAAATAGTTACCTTTTCATAAAAATTTATATTTGCTAACATGAAATGTTTAACATTGTTAATTGAATTAATATTTTCTACAAATTAGCCATTTAAAATTTTAATTTGCTGTTACATTTTCAGATAAGATTCTATTATTACTTTTATTTTTATTGTATTACATTTTATTATTATATTTTCTTTGTTACAAGAGACCCCACATGAAGTGAAAGTAAAGTGTAAATGTATGCAGTGCAAAAACAAAATACATCAATAAAACAAAAAGTGATCAAAGTATTAATGTGATAAACATTGACAAATTATGATTTATATAGATAAAATCTCTTTGGGGTCCTCAATAATTTTAATAGTACAAAGGGGTGCTGACATAAAATAATTTGATTACAACTGGACTAAATTATAGATTTGAATAGCTATAAAGTATATGACATACCATCTGGTCAACTTTCCTCAATTTAAAGATAAGGAAACTGATATTTGATAAAGAGTAAATTATTTATCTATGAGAATATTGTAATAGAAGAACCAATGTTTCAACAAAAGTTTAGTCTTGTCCTAGATTTGATTGTTACTTTCCCTTCTACAAGATTTAATATCTATTAGTTGTTAAAAACCTCATCAGGATGAGATTATTCCCAGCTGCCCAGGTTTTCACCCTCTATCCAGAGTTCCCATATTAGCATTATTATCTATTATTATCCCTATTTCTAGCTCTATGGAAAGCAGACTATATGATAAAAATAGCAGGAAGAGGACTCAAGGTAAGAAGGAAGATAAGAAAGGTATAATACTATTCTAAAGGCTAGGAACATAAAAACATAAGCATAGTCAAGAGATCAAATTCTGAAAGGAAAAACAACATGTAAACATTAAAAAAGATTAATTACATAAATGGACTAAAGTATAGTTTAGCTGAAGATTATGGAGAATTGGGCCAGAAATCTTCTGATTCCAAGTAATGTTGTTCTCATTCTCCAGTTTACAAGGCATTCAGAAGGGGAGAAGTGGGAAGTGAACATTTTATGAAGAAAAGGTTGTCTGAGAATGATTTGGATTTTTGGTCCACCGCTTAAAATAGAGGTTATGGTTCCCAAACTTGCTTGGCTCACACCAAACAAAGATAGTATGATTCAAATCTCTGATAATTACTAAGTGTATGGCAATGATAAACCTCATAAACACCCTGGGCTTTGATTTTCCTCATCTGTAAAGAATGACTGATAATATTATCTATGAAGAACCCATGGAGATTTCTGTGGTTTCAAATGAAATGCTGTGTGGAAAGTGCTTTGCAAATCTCAAAGATCTCTATGAATGGGATATACTAATAGTAGTAAAAGTGTTCACTGATATCAATGTCATTTTAGTCTTCGTAACAATCAGAGAAGAAAAAATTGGTTTACTTGGAATAATGCAAGGAAACAAAAAAAAAACTTTATAAAGAAATGGAAGAGAGAGGAAGACATCTATTTATGTTGAGCTGTTGAGCTTTATTAAGTTACCATTATGTGCCAGGAATTGCGCTAACCGTTGGAGATAGAAAGAAAGGCAAAAGAAGTCCCTGATCTCAAGGAACTCACATAAAATGTACCTATAGCTACCAAGATTGTAACTATAAATAGTATCTAAAATTCAGAAGAAGTAATAGATTAAAACTTCATGAGGAAAATGCACAAAACAGGGAAAGTAATCTAAAAATAGTTTTTAAAGTTTCATAGTTATAACTGTGGCTCTGTGTTATGATATGCATTACTGGAAAATTTCTCTACAATGGTATTTTTTATTTTAAAGGGACATAATAAGCAATTGGGAGATATAATTGACTATTATAAAAATATACTCAATACAATGAAACCCAGAGATCAGAGTGGGGAAGCATGATGAAAACCACTTGAATAAAGATCAATAGCAGCAGAAATTTTGTGATACAATGTCAGAATATGCTATAGATCACCTGGAAAGAAAAAAAAAGAAATAAATGAGTAGTTTTGCAAATAGATTAAAAGCCTGAACACTATTGATAGAGAACTTCAAAAGGGAGATTTTTTTTCTTTCTATCTCTCTTTGTTTCTCTGTGTGTGTCTCTGTGTCTCTGTGTCTCTGTCTCCCTCCCTCCCTCCCTTTCTCTGTCTCTCTCTGTCTGTCTCTGTCTCTCTGTCTCTGTCTTTCTGTGTGTGTCTCTCTCTCTTTCCTCTTTCTTTCTCTGCCTCTCTGTCTCTGTCTTTCTCTTTGTCTCTCTCTTTCTTCCCTTACTAATGGGCAGAATAGTTGATCTTTTCGAAGGGACTTTCGTTAATGGTAATTTCATTCTTGAAAAAATGAATGTGCCTACATCTAATAAGCTCTCTTGGATGTGGGAAAGCACACTTCAAATGATTCAGAGAAGTCATATGGTAAACCATTTAATGAGTTTGCCTTCCAGGTTGAGTTTGCATCCAGGAATACTTGGATTCAAGTCCTGCTTATGAAACATGCTGACTGTGTGACCATGGCCAAGTCATAACCTCTCAGTGCTCCAAGCAGTACTCTAAGACTATAAATTACAGATAAATTTCCCACCTGCACTCATAGAAAAAAGTTCCTCACCAGGTGCTCCCTATACTAATGAAATCCCATAGTAAATCTAGGTAGTACCAAAGATTTAAAACTCCATAAAGGGAGTCATCCCTGAAGAGAGAGAGACAGACAGACAGAGACAGAGTCAGAGAGACAGAGACAGAGAGGGACAGAAAGACAGAGACAGAGAGAGACAGAGAGACAGATGGAGACAGAGAGACAGAGACAGAGACAGAGAGACAAAGACACAGACAGACAAAGAGAGACAAAGAGAGACAGAGAGAGAGATAAACAGAGACAGAGACAGAGACAGAGGCTTACACTATGGAGCCCAGTCCTTGGAGTTAGGAAAATCTGGGTTCAAGTCCCTCTTCAGATAATTATTAGCTGTGTGATCCTGGGCATATCATTTAATAACTCTCAGCTTTTATTTCTTTACCTACAAAATAACTAGACTCTCTCTCAGAGTATTGTCATGAATATTAAAAGAGATACTGTATTTAAAGTACTTTGCAAACATTAAACTGCTAGATAAGTGCCTGTTATATCAATAGCTTTAAAATTTTAATTCATTATACAAATGTAAGTATTATGAGTGTTCAGAGATTGCCATATTTTATTTTCTAATTTTTGGATCCCCTCTGGACTCATACAACCAACCTCACCTCATATTGGCATATAGTTTCCATCCCAATATTGATTAATCTGTTGATAGCTCATTAAGAACAACCAAACAATACATATGAGTTTGATTTTATTAGGGGATATTTATTGAGAAGATATAAGAAGGACAAAAGTTATAAACCACATACATCATCTTTGATACATTCTATTTCTAGAGGAAGTGGACTCAAATTTACATAGATAAATAGGAAACATTCATCCCAACTCAAGCCACAGTCTCTCCTGCATCTACAGAAGTTCTCTTGAGAGAATGGGAAACACAAATATGTTGAAACATGTATGTAGGGAACCCATTTGCTCAAGGAGTACTTCAGGTTTCTGGAAGTTCTTTTCTCTATGGAGTCCTCACTAAGCTTACTCCTGGATTTGGCATACACACTGAGCAAATTGTTTCATTGCTTTCAGGAAATTGATTTGACTGTTGGAGCAATTCATTGCTAGCCTGTGTCTAGTGGGTCTCCAGTCCAGATTAATTCATCCCTGGATTCAGCAGCTGTGGAATCCATTTGATTGAATTAGTGACTCCAGTTACTAGAGTTGAATCCATGTTGATGCTTGGCCTTTTGAAATTCTCAAAGTTCAAACTGGACTATTTAGTCTCCTAAATAGTCCTAAGAGCAAGGAAAAACAAACATAAGAGAAATTAGAAACAGAAATGCCATGGATTCACTGAAGTGTTTGGGCAGCTGGTTGGGTAGTTAAGGCTGTTTCTATCTCTTATCCCACCTACAAGTTTATAGAAATTCTTATTTTGCTGACCACCAAGAAAGGAAATCTATAAAAAGTGTATGTGTGGGGGGAAGAGAGTTCATTGATGCTTTTGTATGCTAACTCATTTCTGTTTCTATCATTAATCTTTTGACTCTGAAACCAATAAGAAAACTCCTCATTGACAAGCAGTAAGAACATTTTAGGCACTCAAAGCCAGAAGCTTCTTTCTCAAAGTTCTACACATTGGATTAAAGGTCAGGAAATATTGTGTCTTCTGTTAGGAGTGCCCTTACAACTTATATATAAGGTGCAAAACAATTTAATTTCTAAAATGTTAAGTCCACTTTAGGTAATTTAATCAACAAACATTAGGAATAAGTCTTTTAACTCTTTCCTGCATCCACATAATATTCTTATGGGACATTTGAAACAAATAAATTTCTCCAGAGTAAGTGTTTTGCTTTTTACATTTTTGTATCCCTCATAACCAACAAGATGCCTTGCATATGGAATATTCTAGAATCAAAAATTAAGACATGGAAGGGACCTTAGGAGCCACCTACTATAATCTGTAAGAAAGTGGGTTGAACCCAGCTATTCCTAACTTGAAATCCAATGATCCATCCAGTAAGCCATACTGTTCTCATGTTAATACTGGATGGATAGGCAGATGGATGGGTAATTGAATGGATGAATAAACTGAATTTCATTCTCTATGAAGACAATTCCTCTTCTTCCCCTTCTCCCTTAACACATGTTCCCATCTGTTACACCAGGATAAATGGGAAGTTCACTCGCAAATGGGTTTACAGGCTCTTTCCAGGTGTGTAGATGTGTAGTGCATTTTCTTTACACATTTTCAAATGGCACGTTATGTTTTGAAATCCAAGTTGCCCTTAAGGAGATCACATAGAATATGAACATAGCAAAATCTTCCATAAATTATTGTCTCTGTAAAAACCAGGACTCTTAAGTTCATTAACTCTCACCCAATCTAGCCTTCCTATGATGAAATCAGAGCTGAGGCAAGCTCAGGGAGTTGGTATGCTATGAATTGGTATGGGTTCATTAGCTTTCCAGGAAAAATTCTTCCAGTAGGTCAGCTATTTACTTGGGGTCAGTTGTGCACTTTGGGCAGCTTCATTAATCTTTTAAAGACATGAGAACATTAAAGCACCAGTTCTGTGCAATAACCTGAAAGGGTTAAAAACAGTATTCCAAAGGTATAACATAGAGGTAAGAACCATATTCACTGAAGGCAATAATTGTTTTTTTTTTTAAATTTTTTTATTATTTATTTATTTATTTATGTTTTATTTTTATTTTTATTAATACTTTTTATTTGCAAAACATATGTATTGGTAATTCCTAAACATTAGTCCTTACAAAGCTTTGTGTTACAAATTTTTCCCCCCTACTCCCCACCCCTCCCCTAGATGGCGGGATATCCACTACATGATAATTATGTTAGAATACTTAAGAAATTGAATATATGTATAGTTATTGCCACACATCATTTTTTGTGCAGGAGAAATCATATCTACAAGAAAGAATAATCTGATAAAGGAAATACAATGCAAAGAAACCTCAATAGAGAACATGAAAATGTTATGTTGTGGTCCACATTTCACAACTCTCTCTCTAAGTGTCTATGGCTCTCTTCACCGAACAACTGGAACTGGTTTGAAGCATTTCATTTTTGAAGAGAGTGATGTTGAAGGCAATAATTGTTATTTCAAAAATTATTTGATTAAAACTAATTAATATTTAGTTGGAGTTTGTCTTGAAGAAGACCTTGGGACTTTTGAAAGTGTGACACTATTTCCTAAACTAAAATCCAGCCATCTATTACTCATTCCCAACTCTAGGCTGAACTCATTGTCCATTTGTAGTATTTGATCCAGATATAACCATGATTCCCACATTTTACAGGAAGCCTTTTTCAATTCTTCTTAATTCTAGTGTTTTCCCTATGCTGATGATTTCATATTTGTTTTATTTTTAATTAAAGCTTTTCATTTGTAAAACATATGCATGGGTAATTTTTCAACATTGACCCTTGCAAAGCCTTCTGTTCCAAATTTTTCTCTCCTTCCCCCCACCCCCTCCCCTAGATAGCAGGTAGTCTAATACATGTTAATTATGTTAAAATATATGAGAATGATTTCCTATTTGTTCTCTTTTATCTAGCTTATCTTGTATACAATTGTCTGAATGTCTCCCTTTTTTGGATTGTAAGGTTCTTGAGGGCAGAAACTGTCATTTGCCTGTTTTTTCATGTCCAAAAACATGCCATTCTCTGATAAATAGTAGGCACTTAATATAGGTTGACTAACTTAATAATTGAAGTGGACCAATCATTCAATTTAATTTCATATTCTGTTCAATAGATGTTTTTAGCCCCTTCATTTTTTCTTTGTATATTGTTGACATGTCTTTCAACTAGTTGTGGATCTCATCAAGGAAGTGCTATAATATTCTGAGACAATGCAATATGTATGATGTAAGAAAATTAGGGAATTTGGAGAACCTCATGCATTTAAAATTTTTTTCCTCTTACATTCTAGCCTTGCATAGGGCATCCTCCAGGTCAGTGGCAAACAACTCTAGCAAGCATAAATTCATTGTATAAAGTTTTCTCTGTGGCTTCTTTATCAAGTATCTGACTTAACATACGCATTCCTACAAGATTCCATCAGCACTGGCACTCTTCCTTGTCACCATCCTCTGTCCCTCTGATTAGAGGCTGGCACAGGGCACTCCTAATCTTCAATTGATGGAGGAACCTCATCTCAGAATGTCTCTCTCACCAGACTGCACAAGTGTGCGTTCCTGCAATGAATACTTTCCAAGGTGCTGTTTCCCACTAAGCCCTTTTCAGCTGTCTTTTGTATATTTTCTTCCTTTATCAGAACTCCTTGAGGCCTGGGACTATCGTTCCCTTCTTTTTGTATCCCCAGTGCTTACTTAGCACAGTGCTTAGCACATAGTAGGCATTTAGTATATGTTTATGAATCAAATGATTGGTCAAAGACTCCTTATTGGAAGTTTAACCATTTAAGCTGTGCTGGCTTTCAGAAAAGTTTAATGTGGAAATATAGGTTGATACTCTTGGTAGTCTTTGGGGGATAATAATATAATCTATGATATTTTTTCTTTCTTTTTTTCCTTTTTCCTTCCTTCCTTCCTTTCTCTTTCATTCCTAAGATTTTTTTTTTTTGCTTTTTGTTGAGGCAATTGGGGTTAAGTAACTTGCCCAGGGTCATACAACTAGGAAGTGTCTGAGACCAGATTTGAACTCAGGTCCTCTTGACTTCAGGGCTGGTGCTCTAACCACTGTACCACCTAGCTGACCCATTTCTAAGATATTTTGTAAAAAACTTTTCTGTAATACTTTCAAGATTTTATTGTCTCCACTGAGGATTTTCTTGGTGTGCACTTGATCCCATTCAACAATTTTTATCTACTTTGTCTCCACAAGTGTCATCTCAAATTTAATTTTGAATTAAAATTGAAATATTAATAATAAAATAATAACAGAGTTACTATAATATAATGAATAGATCAGCAGCTTTAAAGTCTAGAATACTTGCAGTTAAGTTCTACTTTTAATAAAGACTGATTGTAGTATGGGCAAATAGCTTTAATCTCTCTGAGTCCAAGGCAACTCTATGACTATAAATTCTAGGCAAATCATTGCTTGCACTAGTGGGAGAGTTTCCACACTCAATATTCCTTACACCAATGAAATAATAGTCCCTGAAACCCCACTAAGTATTCTACACTCCTTCAAAAATTGGAATAGCTGATATTTATATAGTGCTTTAAGAGTTTCAAAGCACTTTTCATTAAAAGAAGAGTGGAGTATAAGTTTTCTACATAGTTATTGCACAGCCAGAAGAACCTTAAAAGAGGCGACAAAAAATATTAGTGTATTATTCGTAATTAATGGTGAACTTGGATTCTCCTCATTCTAAACCCCATTACACTGCAGAGGTATATACTTCTTGGGATCACTACATAGGCTTAACTTGATGTGTACATTATTAGAATATCTCTTTTGTAAATGGATAGATAATCAATTTGAAAAAAAAAATCTACCCAAGGCTCCAAAATCTGCATTTTAATAGAAATTGGTATTCTCAAAGTACTATACAGCTGTTATTAACTCCTTAATGTTTAGGTCAACTCAGTAAATGGCTTACATTAGCACTCCAATGTTATGGGTGGAAGAGCTGTACTGCAAAGATATTGAACCATGTCTAATGCAGTCTTTGAATGATATGAGAAAGGATCCTAGTTCTTCAAATAGCCAGTTTACTATGATTCTTTGACTCCACTCATTTATTCATTAAATATTTATCAAAGCATGTCTTATGTGTATAGAGAACAGCTAGGTGACAGAGTGGATGGAGTGCTTTATCTGGAGTCAAGAAGACTCATCATCCTGTGGGCAAATCTTGCCTCAGACACTTAATAGTTGTGTGACCTATTTACCTCAGTTTTTTCATCTGTAAAATGAACTGGAGAAGAAAGTGGCAAACCACTTTAATATCTCTGCCAAGAAAAACCCAAATGGGGTTGAATGTGACTGACATGTACATAGCAAATAAGGGACTAAGAAAGCCACAGAGAAATATAAGACACTTCTGCCCTCAAAAGACTTAATATCTTGTAGGAATTAAATATATACACATGAAAATCTAAACAGCAAGTCAAATAGTAATAGAAAAGATATTATGAGGCAAAATCAGATGAGATGGTTTTTCCAAGTTGTTTTTTCCCCTGGAGAAAATGGAAATTGAGATACTTTTTTTTTCAGATTAGATGATTTATTCTTACCCTTTAAGCAATTAGATATTCTCAGGTATCCTTTCATTTGCTAATATAAGATTTACATGATTCAGTCAAATAACTGGCTTTGCTTGACACACTATGCCAAAGACTGATTTATTTTATTACCCATTTGCCTTGAATTCCCTCTTTTTGCATGTATTTGTTGAATATTAGACATTCATTAAAGTTCAACTCAAAAGCAATTTCTTCCAGAAAGTCATTTGTGATCACAGAAGGTTATTTGATCTTTCTCATTTGAGACTCTATATACTGCTTTCCTTGACCTTTCATGTCCTTTTATGTGTTTTAAAAATAGTATTTTTCATACATTGCATCCTCCCAAAAGACTATAAACTTCATGAGGCAAATAATATGCTTTGTTTTATAATAATTTATTAGAAATATAATTCACATTTTGAGTGCCACCAAAAAGATTGGTGAGGAGAGTCAGTTTCAGTCTTGAATTGGGAGCAAACTATCCAGAGTGCTGCAAAATTTTGGAAAAGAAACTTATGAGGAGGAGTGAGCCAAGTAGTTGTATTTCTTCAGGGTTCAAGCTCAGCTGTCTCTTAGAGAAATCCTTCTCAAAGAATTTTAATTGGAAGTATGCTCTCCCTTTCTGATTTTCCTTATTCTATATTTATTTGTGCATATATATCTTATGTAAAGTTTTTGAAGGAAAGAATTTTTGGGAGATCTTCTTATTCCTAATTCCTAGCAAAGTATTGATTTGCTATTGTTTGAATTCAGAATTTCCTTTCTTGTTTTGCTCCTTTGCATCAGTAGTAGCCTTTTCCTAGAATGTACTCCTTTTTCATCTCTACCTTACCTGTTGCCTACCTCAGGAAATATTTCCTCATCCCTAAATTGCCATTGCTTCTCAAATTGCCTTGTATTGACTTAACTTTTTAATTATTCAATTCTCTGGTAGAATATAAACTCCTTGAGGTCAAGGAATATTTTGTTTTTAATCTATGTATCACTAGTGCCCAGGGGCTTCAATACAAATCACAGGACCCTAGCAAATATTTATTGAATTTGTGTTCAGAAGATAAAATTCAAGAAAAGAATCAGCAATAAAACACTTAGGTACCAGATTTTTATGCATAAATGTTCTGTGTGGGGAGAAAAAAAATGATGACCCAAAGATCCTAACGGAGACTCTCTTTTATGAATAAATGGTTATGATTTAGCTCTGGAAATACAAACATTATTTGAAAGGAATAATATAGATAAAATCAGGAGCTAAGCTGTAGGGGTGAACAAAAATATAGTAAATTAAGGTGAAAAATTCATGGGAGAAAATTCAGGAACCAGAGCAGGGAAACACAATATTTGGGTGAAGATCAATGACAACAGAAAGAGAAGTTATATCTCATCCAAGATTACCACAGGCCACCTGAACAGAAAGAGGAAATCAATAAAGAGTTCAGGAATAAATAGAACACAAGACTGGAACAGTGCCAGGCTATAGGATTGATTGCTGCCTTTACTTCTCTAGGCATCTGTTGGTGGATTTTCTCACTCTGTCTCGGGTTTCTTTTTCTATTTCTGTCTCTGTCTCTGTTTTTGTCTCTCTCTGAATTAAAATACAATTACTGAGACAATGCCAGTAAACTCTGAAAGATTACCAGAAAGAATATAGGAGAGGAAGCTCATCATTTGAGAAGGACAACTATCATTCTAGTTTTCAAACAAGGAAAGAGAGTCTGGAATCTATTTATGTTTTAAAGTATTTTTATTTATTTTGTTAAATATTTTTAAATTATACAAAACACTTTTCACACAAATAAAATCAGACCTAGTCAATTGGAAAAACTTAAAATGCTCATGGGTAGGCCGAGCGAATATAATAAAAATGACAATACTACCCAAACTAATTTACTTATTTAGTGCCATACCAATCAAACTCCCAAGAAATTATCTTACAGATCTAGAAAAAAATAATAGCAAAGTTCATTTGGAAGAACAAAAGGTCAAGCATTTCAAGGGGATTAATGAAAAAAAAAAAGGCTGACGATGGTGGTCTTGCTGTACCTGATCTAAAACTATATTATAAAGCAGCGGTCATCAAAACCATTTGGTACTGGCTAAGAAATAGAGTAGTTGATCAGTGGAATAGGATAGAATCACAAGACAAACTAGGCAATAAATATAGCAATTTAGTCTGTTAAACCCAAAGACCCCAGCTTCTGGGATAAGTACTCACTATTTGACAAAAACTGCTGGGAAAATTGGAAACTAGTGTGGAAGAAATTAGGGCTTGACCCACATCTAACACCACATACCAAGATAAGATTTAAATGGGTTCATGATCTGGATATAAAGAGTGATACTATAAGTAAATTAGAGGAACGTAATATAGTTTACCTCTCAGACCTATGGAGATGGAATAAATTTATGTCCAAAGAAGAACTGGAACTCTTAATTGAACACCAGATAGATAACTTTGACTATATTAAGTTAAAAAGTTTTT
>JAJPUD010006423.1:20747-37895 GCA_023553655.1 Myrmecobius fasciatus
CTCTTCAACAATGAAATGTTTCAAACCACCTCCAATTGTTCACTGAAGAAAGCCATATACACCCAGAGAGAGGGATGTGAAATGTGGACCACAACATAACATTCTCATACTCCTTGATTGATGTTTGCTTACATTGTGTTTCCTTTATCTGATATATCATTTGTGTAAATAAGATTTTTCTTGCACAACAATGATAAGTTTGGAAATATGTATACATATATTCGATTTGCCAATATTTTAACATAATTAACATGTAGTGGATATCCTGCCATCTAGGGGAGGGGTGGGGAGTTGGGGGGAAAAATTTGTAATGGAAAGTTATGTAAGGGTTATTGTTGAAGAATTACCCACACCTATGTTATGCAAATAAAATAAAAAAACAGAAAAAAAAATTCAAGCCATTCTCCAATCAATAAATGGTCAAAGGATATGAACAGACAATTTTCAGAGGATGAAATTAAAACTATTTATAGTCATATGAAAAGGTGCTCCAAATCACTATTGATCAGAGAAATGCAAATCAAGACAACCCTGAGGTACCACTACACACCTGTCAGATTGGCTAAAATGACAGGAAAAGTTAATGATGAATGTTGGAGGGCATGTGGGAGGGCTGGGACACTGATGCATTGTTGGTGGAGCTGTGAACGGATACAGCCATTCTGGAGAGCAATTTGGAGCTATGCTCAAAAAGTTATCAAACTGTGCATACCCTTTGACCCAGCAGCATTTCTATTGGGCTTATATCCCAAAGAAATCATAAAGGAAGGAAAGGGCCCCACATGTGCAAGAATGTTTGTGGCAGCCCTTTTTGTAGTGGCTAGAAACTGGAAATTGAATAGATGCCCTTCAACTGGAGAATGGCTGAATAAATTATGGTATATGAATATTTTGGAATATTATTGTTCTGTGAGAAATGACCAGCAAGACGATTTCAGAGAGGCTTGGAGGGACTTGCATGAACTGATGCTGAGTGAAATGAGCAGAACCAGGAGATCATTATACACGGCAACAACAGTACTATATGACGATTAATTCTGATGGACATGGCTCTCTTCAACAATGAAATGTTTCAAACCACCTCCAGTTGTTCACTGAAGAAAGCCATATACACCCAGAGAGAGGGATGTGAAATGTGGACCACAACATAACATTCTCATACTCCTTGATTGATGTTTGCTTACGTTGTGTTTCCTTTACCTGATATATCTTTTGTGTAGATAAGATTTTTCTTGCACAACAATAAGTGTGGAAATATGTATACATATATTCGATTTGCCAATATTTTAACATAATTAACATGTAGTGGATATCCTGCCATCTAGGGGAGGATTGGGGAGTTGGGGGGAAAATTTGTAACAGAAAGCTATGTAAGGGTTAATGTTGAAGAATTACCTACACATATGTTATGCAAATAAAATTAAAAAATAAAAAAAAATATTTTTAAATTACATTTTAATCTGGTTCAGAGTGCTTTGGGGATGGGCCACATATTAGACACCTTTGGTCTTCAGTGAGGTGTATGCAAACCTGGTTGAATGTCAAAAGCCAAAGCATTAATGGTTCCATGTTCCTTATCAACTTGGAAGGAAGTCTTATATTAGAGGGCCTCCAGGTTATGTGGTTAGACTCATGACTTTAAATTTTTTTTATTTTGTTATGTAAAGGCATAGATTTTATATTTATCTCATTTGGAGATGACAGAAAACTAAATTAAAGAGATAGTAAACAGCTTGGGTGACAGAGTAAAGATCGCAAATCCCAAATCCCCATTTTTGGATGACATTGAGATAAAACTAATAACATGAAATTCAATAGAGATAAATCTGAAGCATTACATTTGGGTTCAAAAATTCAAATGCACAAACATAAAATTGAGAAAGAAGGACTACACAGTGGTTCAAATAAAAAAAGTCTATGGGATTTAATAATTGGAAATTCAAGAGTACTAAAGCATATAAGATGACAATCAAAAAGTAAATGACATTCTTAGATCACGTTGAGAAAAGCATTCAGTATCCAGGACTTGGGAGATGAAAATCCTTTTGTAGCTTGGCTTAGTAGAATGTTTACTTATGGTCATCTTATTTGAGAGAGGACATTGATGATCCAGAAAGGTTGTAGAAGATAGCTCCCAAGATGATAATGAAATTTTATGTCATGCCATATGAGGATCATTTGAAGAAACTCAGAATATTTGGCTGGGAGAAAAGAAAACTGAAAGGAGACATGACCGCTCTCTTCAAATATATGAAAGGTTCTCATTCATAAGAGCCATCCAGCTTTTCTCTTTAAGTCACAACTATAATCTCCCCTTCTATAGGAAGCTCTCATTAATCCCTCTTAATTCTAGTGCTTTCCCTTTCTGTTAATTACTCCCTGTTTATCCTGTCCCTAGTTTGCTTGTATGTATTTGTTTGCATGCTATCTCCCCCATTAGATTGTAACTTCCTTGATGGCAGGTACCATTTCTTTTTAAAAATTTGTTTCTCAAGTACTTAGTACAGTGACTGACAGACACATAGTAGGTGAATAATAAATGTTTATTGATTGGATGATTGATTTTTGACTCCAGAGTAAAGCAATACCAGGAAATTGGTTGGAAGTTGCAGGAAAATAAACTTTAGTCAGGATGTAACATAAAATATTTCTAATAATTAAAGCTATCTCAATGTGGAATCCACTACCTCAAGAGGTAGTAGATAGGTTTCACTGTATCAGAGATCTTCAAGGAAAGACTTAACAATACTTTACTAAGTATGTATTAGAGAAGATTCTTATTCGGGCCCCATTTGGATTATCTGAGATCTTATGAGATCTCTGTAGAATGGTAGCAATTGTTAAAGGACTTGGAATATGAGGTAGAATTTTATTCATTAAGTAATATGTAAAAACTGAGAATTTCTCAAGAAGTTATATAACTGGATCTTTATACTGGTCAGATTGTTCCAGTAGCTAGATATAGAAAGGATCCTTTGGAAATGGGAAGAAAAAAGAGATGGAGAAACTTGTTATGAGGCCTAATATAATGTGTTAACTGTGGAAGGCATAATAAATAACAAACGACTTTTGATTTGTTAAAGCAGTACCTGATCCTTCAGGGCAAAACCTTGAATCGATTCCTCACTTATGTACAGGTAGTCTAGCATCCCACCAAAATCTCAAGAAAGCCACCCATGTATGAGAGTGTAATCCCTAAAGTGGAAATTCAATTATCTAGATAGATATGAACCCAGGGGTCTTTAAAGAGATGATAGGTTTTTCTTTTAAAGTTTAGCAATTAAAAAAATGAAGATGGAATACTGAAAGAAATTTTCCAGTTTTTCAAATATAGTGAATGGACTTTGAGGAGTGCTATGAATAATGGGTTCAAATAGCTCAAATAAATGATACTCCAATAACTGAGTTTTGCTGTATTTAATTTAACATAGAAGAGCTTTAGGCCAGAACATTTTATTTGGCAGTTGGTAGCACCATTCAGAATTTAACTTGTCAGTGATCCCCCAAGATTTCTGTGACTATTTCATCTCTGGCTACTGTATAGCCTTTAATATTTTCATCACTTCCCAGATAAAGAAATCCCTCTGAGTAAAGGACTTGCTTCTTTCATAAAAATCACAAAGCTGAAACAGCAGCCCCAAATGAGATTTCCCTTAAGCAGGCAGACCCTCTCTTTTCTGGGCTGAGTTCAGAATGTCAGCCACCTCTTTTCAACAGAAGTCTTGGTAACATGACTGGCCATGCTTAGTAAGTGATGGTGAGTAGGGGTTGAGGGTTTGCCTGTTAAATCCTTATTATTCTCTAACAAGGTCTTTCTTTCCAGTTGGGCATTGTCTAAACATTTTAGGTTCCTTTGAATGCCCCTGCTCTCTTATATTGGAGAGGTTTTTGCAGCCTTCTCCTGTACCATCAGATTGCTGAAGTCAGGTACTGCTGTACTCAAGAATCAGAAAGGGCATAAGCCTGGCTCCACTCATATATTTTTTTCCCCTGCCAAGAAAAATCATTGCTTTCTCTGGCTGAATTCCTGTGTTCCAAGCTGCTGTTCCTTGGCTCACCTCTCTGTTCCAAACACTCAGGACTAGGCCATTCCATGGCAGTTCAGCAAATACTACATTTTAATCCTTTTTCATATATTCACACACATATCACATGTATGCATGCGTATATATATACACACACAGGCAGAAAGATATGGCTTAATAAAATTGCCACTATGTTAATAACTCACAGTGACATAAACCATGAAGAACACTTGTTCCATAGCAACCTTTATATATATATATATATATATTATGAAAAATATATATATATGTTAGGATATATATATATATATCCTAATTTTACAGATAAGAAAAATGAGGTTCAGAGAATGGTCAAATATTTTGTATGTGTCTAGGATGAAATTCAAACTCAGGTTCTCAGATGTTTGGTCCACTTTTCTTTCAGCTATTTCACAATGCTTTAGGATGTTGTTTTATATTACACTCTCCTTTCCCAAGCAAAAACAGTTCTAAGGTGACCATAAATGAGCTAATCCGAAAAAAGGTTATAGTCATGGGTATGCATAAATACAGGCTTGTGAGTGCACTATAAGGAAACATTCCCACTGGTCCTTTCATTTCTCCTAAGGCCAAAAGGCAATGACAATGCTCCTGTCAGTATTTGACCACAGACTAAGCTGAGGTTCTATGCATGTCAGTGCTTTGTGGCATTTGAACTGATTCCAAGGGTACCAGGATTGAGAGAATTTATCTTATTTTGGGACATGATTCTTCAAGATCTTGAAGAAAAAAGATGATGTAATGGCTTTCTTTTAATTTTTGTACATTAAAATGCATTTTGAATTTCATATTCTCTTCCCTCCTCTAGCCCACTCACTCATTAACAATGCAAATAATATGACATCCATATAAATACCTTTTAAGACAAAGCCTTGACCTCATCACTCTTCAGTTCAAAAACCTCCAGTGGCTCCCTATTGCCTTTAGATAAAATATAAACAACTTGGTTGAACATTTAAAGTTTTCCACAGTCTTGATTTCAAACTATTTTTCTAACCCAGAATGACTATTTGGTAAAGTACTATGGAGTGGAGTCAGCAGGGCAGCCTAGAGAGGAATAAATAAAGAGTGGGCCCAGAATTCCCCTCTAAAATGGAGGTTCTAGGGGAATAAATCAGTCAAACTAAAAGGCTGAAGGTGTGGAGGGTCTTTCCAATGTGTATAGTCCCAGAGATTAGAGAGCCTGCAACATGGAGAGGAATGAAGAATGCACTCCATCTGTCATTTCTTCTCTTCCTTTTAGGCTCAGGTACCATCTCCAATATCTTCTCTGATCTACTCCACCCTTTCCCAGTTACCAGACTTCTTTCCCTCTTCAAATATTCTTGAATAACTTCATCTAATCTCTCTTTTGCTCTTTTCATTTTCTATGTATAATATATTATATGTGTGTGCCTTCATGCCGTATTATGCCAGTAGAATGTAGGTTCTTATAGGGATATTTAATACTCTAATACTCAGCACTTGTCTTGCACATAGTAAATACTTAATAGTTTGTTCCATTGAACCAGGTCCTCCAAAAAGAATTGAGTAAATTTGGTTGAGATTGATTAGGGAGTGATTTGATATTATATCTCTGTAAATCTTTCGAGTCTTTATAGAATTGTCTTAGTCTGAAGTAAGTGGAAATGAATCTGACAAAAAATCAACAAGTAAAATGAGCTCTAAATTTTCATCTGGCCTTCTGATTTCATGACAATTGAGACTCTTCAGGTTCTCCAAACAGATCTATATTGTCATGCCAAGAGCACCACAACTGATAATCAGAAACAGATTCTTCTTTAAAGTTTTTAAATAGTTTCTCTAAATCATCATGTCATGGGATGGCCCTTTCATAAACATCTCCTCCAATTCCCTCATTTTGTAGATAAGATGCATAACTTGTCTAAGTAAGTCCAATATACTTAATCAGAAAATGTTATTTCAAATGACATGAGAAGTATTTCAGGGATATTCAAAGGACTAAGATATACTTTTTTATTTTTATGTTTTGTAAATTTTCTTATTTATTTTAAATTTCAATACAAAATAAGAAAAAAAATTGCAACATACCCAGCAGAACGTGAGAAGATTCAGTATAAAAAATACAATTTTATTTCAAGAAAACTATATAATAAACATTATACATTGTTCAAAGCTGCACAGTCACTAACAAAAGAGACATTCTATGATGGAATATTGCCTTGATTATTTAGCTAGTGGGTATTTAGCTGGATGTTTAACTGTTATGTAGATGAAATGTTGAATTATTCTAATTGGTCTTAGAGTGGAGAACTAGGAGGAGTGTGCATATAAATGGAAAAGAGTCAGATGGCAACTTTTATTAAGAAAATATTTCCAAATAATCAAATGTGGGAAAAGTTTTGTAGCAGATATTTCCTTTAAACAAAGGCAATTGCTCAAGCCTGAATGATGTGACTTTGCCAGCAGTACCTAGGTTTCTTAGATAAACCTGTTTCTCAAAAGACATAATATGGTGATATATTTTATTTTTTATTTTATTTTATTTGTATAAAGCTTTTTTATTTTCAAAGCATATGCATAAATAGTTTTCAACATTCACCCTTACAAAACCTTGCGTTCCAAATTTTTCTCCCTCCTTTCCCCACCCCCATTCCCTCTCCTAGAGGCAAGTAATCCAATATATGTTACATATGTGCAATTCTTCTATAAATATTTCCACAATTATCATGCTGCATAAGAAAAATCAGATCAAAAAGGAAAAAAATGAGAAAACAAAATGCAAGCAAACGACCACATAAAAAAGTGAAAATACTATTTTGTGATCCATACTCAGTCCCCACAGTCGTCTCTTTGGTACATATGGCTTTCTCTATCTCAAGATCATTGGAATTGGCCTGAATCACCTTGCTATTGAAAAGAGCCATTTCATCAGAACTGATCATCATATAATGTTGTTGTTGCTGGGTATAATGATCTCCTGGTTCTGCTCATTTCACTTAGCACCAGTTCATGTAAGTCTCCCCAAGCCCCTCTGAAATCAAACTACTGATTGTTTCTTACAGAACAATAATATTTCATTATATTCATATACCATAACTTATTCAGCCATTCTCCAACTGATGGGCATCTACTCAGTTGGTGATATCTTTTAAATGTACTATGATGCCTTGATATAAAAAGCTTAGTCTAGGAAACACACATATTGTTAGCAAGGTGACATTGCTAGAGCACCTAAATGAGAATCATGACTTTGGACTTTTCTAGTCAGTTCTCAAACTTTATGTGCATCAATCACTTTGGGAGTTTTCCTGGTGATGGAATACTTAGAACATTCTGGCAATATAAGTTATACTATTTAAAAGTTCAGCAAGATGAAAATGAGGGCCATAATGCTTTGTTGTAGGTAGGGTAACACTCTTTTGATTTATAATAAACATCTGCATTATGGTTTTCAGAAAATAAGTGTCAGCTACCCATCCCCTAGCTCCTATTAAGCAGCCTTTGTGAAAGGTTGCAGGTGGCAATAGAGAATGTAGAGACTTGCAGTATTTATAGAGCAAAATCATCCATAAAGATCAAAATGCTTCTCCTAATGTTTTGTTGAAACAGCAGGTGGGCTCACTACATTTCCCAGACACCTACTATTTGTTCTCTGTCACCAACCCGTCCACAAATGGTAGAGATGTTGTTAGTGACAGAGTTTGGTCTCCTATCCACAAGACCATTTGCTCAATGGCAATATAGATGTTGGCAAGCACCATTTGGTGACTGGTGAAGTGTGTTGCTCTTGGCTAGTACCCTCCAGCTGCTCCCACCTGTGGTCTAATGCAGGGACTGTCACTTGTGTTTATTATATCTGTTAATCTATGAGATAATCTGGCATTTAAAAATAAATTACAATGGACTGGATATACTAAACCCAGCATCCCCTTTGTGAATATCAGATGGTATTTTATGTCATTCTTTTGCTTACACATACAGAGACACTCACAAACATATATACACAGAGTCCACATTTCACCAAATAACAAATCAATCATAAAGTTCTTCCCCTACAAACTAAAAAAAAAAAACTTATAGAAACATTTAAACAAATCTACAATATGGGAAAGCTTCTGAGATAGGGACCATTCTTATTCAAAGTAGTTTTTTTAGGGTCCTGACGCACATTTTTTTTTTTTTTTACTTTTTTCTTCAGTGTGGCACTTGAAGGCACCTAATTTTCCTTCTAAAAGATATACTTAAGAAATGGTAGTCTGAAAGACCTAGAAAAGCCATCTCATTAATTATTGACTCATGACAAAGAATCATAAAAATGGAAGGTTGAGAGGATCTAGGGAATTGTCATTATATCTGTGTCCTCTGCCCAATAGAGACCATCCCCTATGGCATTTATATGTTATAGATTAAACATGACTCTTTCCTTAGGGTCTACCATATGCCCCCTATAAGAGATATCCCGAGGTACTCGATACTATATTTTAACATGTTCAGTAAATCCTAATTTAGTTGCCATTTAACTATGAATCTAGCAACATACTCTACCTCATATTATTGGGCAGATTTCAATCTCTCATTACATAGCACCAGATTTTGCCTCCAAAAATATCTTGTATAATTATGTTTCAGACTTTAATTCAAAAAGCATGCTACTATTTGCTATTATTATTATTTCTAATATTAATATTTACTAGAGAGGCACACATAAAATCAGTTTTTAGTAGGGTCCTTGTAAGAAATTTTCAATACTAATACAATTTTTGATTTCTCATGAGAAAGAGACAGAAAGAGATGGATAGCTAAATAATACATACCTAAATTATATACATACAAAATCATTAAGCACTGATTGTATATTAAGCATTATATTTAAAAACTATAGCTGATTTTTTTATTATTAAAACTTTTTATTTGCAAAACATATGTATGGGTAATTCTTCAACATTAATCCTTACAAAGCTTTCTGTTACAAATTTTTCCCCCCTACTCCCCATCCCTCCCCTAGATGGCAGGAAATCCACTATATGTTAATTATGTTAAAATACTTGACAAATCGAATATATGTATACATATTTCCACACATCATTGTCATGCAAGAAAAATCGTATCTACAAGAAAAAAAAATCAGAGAAAGGAAATACAATGCAAGCAAACATCAATAGAGAGCATGAAAATGTTATGTTGTGGTCCACATTTCATATCCCTCTCTCTGGGTGTATATGGCTTTCTTCACTGAACAATTGGAACTGGTTTGAAACATTTCATTGTTGAAGAGAGCCATGTCCATCAGAATTGATCATCATATAGTATTGTTGTTGCCGTGTATAATGATCTCCTGGTTTTGCTCATTTCACTCTGCATCAGTTCATGGAAGTCTCTCTAGGCCTCTCTGAAGTCATCCTGGTGGTCATATAACTGAATTTTTAAGTAATAAATGTTAAATAGTAATATTCAGTAGGCAAAGACATTTTAAGCCATTGTGATATCCACACAAATGTCACTAATAACAATATATTATATAGAGAAAAGTTGCATTTTTTTTAGTATATGGGACTTCCTGAGCAGAAATTACTTCCCTTACACAAATCATAACCTATTAATGGTTAGTGAAGGAGTTGATTGAAGCATAAAAAATAAATTAAAAAAAAGGATTTGCCAAGGGTAACCCTGATAATAAGTATCAGAGGTCCATTTGTAGGAGGGGTCATGCTGATATCAAACTAGTACTCTCTGCTTAATATCAAACTTCCTCAATAATTAAATCACATAGCACCTTTTTTTGGGGGGGTGTGTGTGTGTGTGTATGTGTGTGTGTAGTAAGAGCTATATTACCAAATGAATTTTCCCACCTATCACAGTTCAATAGAGTTTTAAAGATCATTAGAGATGATACAATCCAGCCATTCTCAACTTTTTGGTCTCTTGACCTCTTTTTCCTTTTAAAAGTTATTGAGAACCTCCCCACAGAATTTTGGTTAAATAGGTTATATTTCTTGATATTTATCATATTAGAAATTAAGGCATCTTAGTTTTAGTATAAAAATAATGTTGTTGCTGTTAACTCTATGAAAGGCTATGATAATGCTTTAAGTTCTGCTGATCCATTCCCAAACCCCTAATTTTATAGATGAGGACAGTTGGATCCAAAGTAGTGGTGTGGTCATGATCATATAGGCAGTAGGAAGCAGAATTAGCACTCAGACCAAGGTCTTAGGTCCCAGCTGCTGGCATCCTTTCCACTCTGCTGAAACATTGTGTCTCCAAAATGGTGCTAATTTTCTGGTACAATGGGAACCTTTTAATAAATTATATTGTATTCTGAAAGAGGGGGAATCATGTGATATAGTGGGTAGAGTACCAGGGTCTGGAAGTAGCAAGTCATCTTCCTGAGTTCAAATCTAGCTTCAAACACTTACTATGTGACCAAGGATGAATCACTTAACCCGGTTTCCTTTAATTTCCTCATCTGCAGAATGAGCTGGAGAAAAAAAAAATGACAAACCACTCTGATCTCTTTGCTTAGAAAACCTCAAATAGGATCATGACAAAACAGACATGATTGCAAATGACTGGACAATAAAAAACAAAACAATGAAAAGAATCTGCAGTGAGTCATAAATTCTTTTTGTAGCTTATGGGTGACCTGTATCTGGGCCTCAATTTCCTAATCTGAAAAACGAGCTTCTCTTTGACAGTTACTTCAAGAAGAATTTGGGCTATAATCCTAGAATATTAAGCTGGAAAAGAAACAAGAGACTATGAAGTCCAATCACCTTATTTTATAGATTAGGACAATGAATCCAAAATAAATGGGGTGACAATTATAAGGTAAAAAACCTGTGGGATGTTACAGCATAGCTCACTTAAAATGAAAGCCCAATCATTTATCTATGTAGTGTATTATGATTTTAAACTGCCTTGAAATTAATTGTGGAATTTTTGTAACAGATGATAGAAATTTTATGAATTGAGTAAATAATGAAAAACTATTCTTTCTCATCACTTCTGCTGATAAAAAATAAAATGTTTCTTTTATTTCCTAGTTACACATGGAAATTGTAGGATCGTAAATTAAGATCAGGAAGGTCATCAAGTCAGCACCTTCATTTTTACAATTGGTATGCCCAAGGGCACACAGGTAGTAAGTAGCAGCAACAGATGTGAAACAGTCTTCAGAATCCACGTTTACCATTTTTGCCAATACTTCTCCATCAAGGTCCACAGAGATTGTCTTTTGCATAAGTGAATTAACATACATAACAACAATCAATATAAAGAAAGATATTCTAACTCAGAACAAAAAAAAAAAAGTTTTCTTCTAGTTCAAGCCATTAACTCCCAAAGAATCCCTATTATATTAGAAGCAACAAGTTTGCATCAAGAATTCCAGTGAGGGGAATTCTAAGGCAAGCTATCTATTTTTGAGGTAGTTTTAATTGTTAGGAAGTTTTTGTTCACATGAAAACTTCAATATCTTCTTCAAATCTTCTACCCATTCTTCATAGCCTTAGCCATTGTCCATAGTCTGCTCATTAGGGTCAAGCAGAACAAATCTGATTTATTTTCCACACATACCACTATAAATAAAGACAAATATTCTTTCTGATCCTTCTTTTTGCCAGGCTAAACATGCATTTCGTTCAAATGATCCTTATGTAGAACTATTGCTGAACTTCTTCCTCACCTGGTTTCATGCTTGTGAGTTGCATCTCCATAGGGCAGCTGCAACTTTCAGGGATGTGCTACTAAATATTTAACAACTGGCTTATTTTGTCCTCTCTTCCCCTAAAATTATGTATATGTGGCACTCTCAAAATTTTATTTATACTATTAACATTTTCCCCATACTTGATTAAGTTTAGACAACCAACAAAACAATAAATTGAGTCCTGTTTTTAAGCATTTATTGATGTCTAAAGTATAAATGCTCAAGTGAAAATTTAACAATGGTTTTGTGAGACCTGGTTTGAGCTGGTTCCCTCACACCCCTGATTCTAAGGTACCTCTAAAACTTGCACTCTTAACACTAGATAGTTCATAAATACCTATGTATTTTCCATTAATAATTAATAGGCTTTCATATACACCCAGAGAGAGGGATGTGAAATGTGGACCACAACATAACATTTTCATGTTCTCTATTGAAGTTTGCTTGCATTGTATTTCCTTTATCGGATTATTCTTTCTTGTAGATAGGATTTCTCCTGCACAAAAAATGATGTGTGGCAATAATTATACATATATTCGATTTCTTAAGTATTCTAACATAATTATCATGTAGTGGATATCCTGCCATCTAGGGGAGGGGTGGGGAGTAGGGGGGAAAAATTTGTAACAGAAAGCTTTGTAAGGGTTAACATTTAGCAATTACCCATACATATGTTTTGCAAATAAAAAGTATTAATAAATAAATAATAATTAATAGGCTTTTAGCAAGAGTAACTCATAAAATAGCATAGTAAAAACAATAGCTACAAAATATCTCTCTTACCTTCACAAAACCTGGGGCACACTCTTCCACAAAAATGCATATTATCCACAGGAAAACTAGGAACATAATTTTTATATCATGGTTATGAGGCATGCATATAGGGTACTTTTTCTCTTAAAGTCCTCATGCAACTGTGGCACTTCTCCTTGAATGAGTTGTTCAGGTGGGTTTGCTCCTTACCTAAGACTGGTGGAAGAATTGTGGTCCCTCAGTGCCTCAGCCCTGAGATCTGCCATCTCCCAAGGAGAGAAAGCAAGGTTTCCTTCAATTGGATTAGCATTGGTTTTAAGTCTAGGTTCCTACA
This sequence comes from Myrmecobius fasciatus, assembly GCA_023553655.1. NCBI lineage: Eukaryota > Metazoa > Chordata > Mammalia > Dasyuromorphia > Myrmecobiidae > Myrmecobius > Myrmecobius fasciatus. The sequence goes on from JAJPUD010006423.1 coordinate 33,571, forward strand.
GTGAACAATTTCACCATAATTTACAGTAATAATCCAAGATATTTCCTAAATCTTCATCTCTTTAGGGCAGATATAACCAGATAATGACCATTTAATGTTCATTTGTCTAATAAGCACCAAACATCTCTTTGTTCAGAGTTCAGAGTTGCCCAGTATTTTAAACTCTTAAGATTGGCTCACTGCTCTATGCAAAAGAATGGCCAGAAGAAAAGTAGAGGAGGCTATCAATGTTCATTGGAGAAGCAGGCAAATTATCTTCTTAGAGTCTCAAACTTTTACCTAGTCTAGAACCATCCATTCACATATATCAGCAGATTCTACTTTGCTAAAGATCAATACACTATGAACAAAATGTCCTTATATCTCATTGTCTTTGCAACTTGCTGCTTCTGTCATGCAAATTTGTCTGTCTTAAAAAGATACTTATACATTTACATGACATGGACTTTTCACTATCCCAATTGTCTTCTTTTTGACTCTGTGAAGCTCATCAGTTTTCTTCAGGACTAAGAACAGAAAACAGATAGATATAGACCAAATATAGCATGATTTTTACCTCCTTACTTCTAGAAACTATTCCTATCTTAATGCAGCTCCAAATTCCATGATTTTTTTTTTTACATTTTCTACCATACTTCTGAATCTATTGAGCTCAAAACTTCCAGACTTTTTTTCTAGGCAAAATAATGTTAAACTAAATTTCATCCTCATATATTTGTGGCATTGATTTTATATTCCTATAAAATATTTAGTTTATCAGATTTAGCTTATCAGATTTTTCATATATAGAACTTTTTGGATCCTGATTATCATCCAGTATATGATCTAGTTTTCCCATTTTTGTGTTATATCCAGATTTAAGAATTATATAACTAATACCTTTAATTATATTAACTTATTCATACATTGATAAAAATGTCAAGCTGCATAGAATCAAGTATAGATAAATAATGTGGCACTCCCTTGGACATTTCTTGTCAATTAGAAATTTGGTCATTCCACAACATAACATTTTCATGCTCTCGATTGATGTTTGCTTGCATTGTGTTTCCTTTATCTGATTTTTCTTTCTTGTAGATACGATTTTTCTTGTACAACAATGATAAATGTGGAAATATGTATACATATATTCGATTTGTCAAGTATCTTAACATAATTAACATGTAGTGGACATCCTGCCATCTAGGGGAGGGGTGGGGACTGGGGGTAAAATTTGTAACGGAAAGCTTTGTAAAGATCAATGCTGAGGAACTACCCATACATATGTTATACAAATAATATATATATATATATATATATATATATATATATATATATATATATAAGAAATTTGGTCATTTAGGACAAGTCTTGGCATTTGGAGAGTTCCAAATCCACTTAACTGTACTTTTAACTAGAATGCATTTCTCAGGCCTTTTTTTTTCTAAACACAAGCTATCATATTAAATTCATAGTTGTATGGCTCTTTTCAACAGAGAAGTGATTTATGCCACTTTCAATGGCCTTACGATGAAAAAAGCCACCTGAACCCAGAGAGACTGTGGGGACTAATTGTGGATCACAGCATAGTATTTTCATCTTTTTTATTGTTGTTTACTTGTATTTTGTTTCCTTTCTCATTTTCTTCCTTTCTGATATGATTTTTCTTATGCACCATGATAATTGTGTAAATATGTATAGAAGAATTGCACATGTTTAACATATATTGGATTACTTGCCATATAGGGCACAAGGTAGGGGGAAGAGAAGGAAAAAAATGAAACACAGGGTTTTGCAAAGATGAATGTTGAAAATTATCTATGCATATACTTAAAAATAAACAACTTAAAAAATAACTTCATAGTCCTTAGTTTTGTAGAATTAGAGTACCACAAATTTCAAGCTAGAAAGAAACTTAGAGATAATGTAGGCCAATTCCTTCATTTGTCAAATGGGGAAATTATGTCTTAGAAAAGATAAGTGACTTACTCAATATCACACAGTAGTAAGTTGGCAGCACAGGAATTTAGACTGAAGTCCTTTGATTCTAAATCAGGGGCTAGTTTCATCTTGGCTGCTTAGTGAAGCACAGAACTTCTTTTTACTTCTTCTTTGACAGATTCCTAAACAAATCATTCCTTAACAATAGTTATCAGTATGAGCTAACAAGTCTGGTGAGTAGCTAGATAGAAATCATCCCTCTGTCCTCATCTTAACTCTTCTTGCTGATCTTAACACATAAAGCCCCAAACCAAAGTGAGATCTAAAGCACAAGGATCATGTTTGAGGTCAGGCTGTAGAATTGACAATATCATAAATGATCATCTATGGATTACAGAAAGATGGACTCAGTTACTTGGGAAATCTGCTAGGACTGTATCATTCTGACTTTGATGACTCTTCAATAGATCTGTTTTTATTCCTCATCTCTAATATCTGGGAGCTCTCTGTTTGTATCCAAGAATAACTCTGGGAACTCCCTTGGAGAAAAGACTATGTTTATTATGGCACCACAGTAATGTCAAGGTCATTTTGGAATTCCCTAAACCGAGCCCAAGACAGCTTCATGCAATGCAGCATTCCATAGATGGTTAGCACCACATTAAAATGTCATCTAAGGCAATTAATATTTTATTTATAAACACTTATAAATATTTATTATAAACAACTATTTAAATAGCAGCTCATGAGAAAACAAATCTATTACATTTATATTAAAAACTTAAAAACATGTTCAAATGCTTAATTATAGGAATATTTAGACAAACCGTTAAAAATATATGCCAAGTATTTTCAGGAATCTGGGCCAAACCCAATTAGATTTTTCTATTTAACTGAGAGGTTAGATTTGTAAAGATCCCACAGAAATCGGGGAAATCCAGATCTGCCTTACTTTCTAACAAATCAGCAGGATGGATCCCTCCTTCATGCTAGGAAGCTTAAAAAAAAGAAAAGAAAGAAGGAAAAAAAAAAAAGAAAAACCATATTCTTAAAGTAATTCAAATGGGGTGGGAGCAGTTTGGATAAATGTTCCAGTTTTACCTGGAGACAAAATATGTCATGTCTCTAAGTGTATCTGATAGAGTATCTTCAACCATTTTAATCAGTTCCCAAACATGCAATTGGCCTTTCTATTTCTCAAGAAGGAAGAAGGATGATTATTGTCCACATTGATCTGTTGTATATCATGTCACTCTATGCAGCCCTGTTCTGGAAATATAATTAAAGCACTCGGCATTGATACTGGTAGCTCACAAAAATATAGGAATCTATGTTTACATTTTCTCTTTTTTATCACTCTCAAGTTTAGTGTGAAAAGGAAGTAAATGGGACTGAATCACCTTAAATGACTGTAACTGATTTATTTCTCTTGAGGAGGGTAGCAATTTCCATACCACATATATTTTTCCTTCAATTACTTCAACCTTTGATTAGACTTTTATTTATTTTTTTTTTTAACCTTCTTCATACATGTGCATCAGAGCCCTATCACAAGCATCTTTGGCAAGACTCAAGTCTTGCCCCTAAATACATTTGGTACATAAAACATTCAATGATGGATTTGAAAGGCAAGTTGCAAGCCTGAAATATATTTCTCAGAATTGCTATTTAGAACATTCTGCCGTTGTAGCCACAGGCTTCTCAGTCATACTTAGGTTAATCATTCCTGACTTTTAGTATATGACAAACTAGATACAGTGCATTACCAAATAGCTCAGAATGACATCATAAGCCATTGCATTCTTCTTTTCTGAATCTGAAAATCATCTAACGCTCTCAAGATTAATACACTGAAATATCTTTTTGAAAATGGCCTGGAAAATCATTTTTAGTAAGGATAATTATGCAAAACTGACAAGATGGAATGTGTATTTTTCTTAGGAAGAATAACTTAACATGGACAAACACCATAGGAGAAAAAAAGAATCCTGGGAGATAGGACAGATGGTGATAGCATCCAAATGACCTACAGACATATGTTCGAGATTGTCTGAGTTACCCAGACAATTAGAAAAGCTAGTTATTTGTCTGTTCCTCAAAAACTCCAATTTCTGATAGGTATTTGGACACCCACTTATTTAAGCACATTGTTAATGGTAGTTTTGCTATGGGAAATTTGTTAGAAGTTTATCTATTGTTATGTTCACCTACCAGAGATCATCAACACACATTCATAAAAATCTACAACCTAAGTTTGACTAAATACAATTAACTATATGCTAGTTAACTATGTATTTTCTCTTCCTCCCTTCATTCCCCCCTGCTTCCTTCTTTCCCTTCATCCTTCCACTTTTTTCTTCCTTCCTTCCTTCCTTCCTTCCTTCCTTCCTTCCTTCCTTCCTTCC
>JAJPUD010006423.1:37905-72585 GCA_023553655.1 Myrmecobius fasciatus
CCTTCCTTCCTTCCTTCCTTCCTTCCTTCCTTCCTTCCTTCCTTCCTGTCTATTTAATTTCTGTCCTCCTTTTCTCTCTATGAGGAAATGTCCTATAATATTTTTGTACATTAAAATCCAATAAAACAAATCACCATTTTTGAGGAAATGCAATTTTAGTTTTTTGCCATCTAAAACCCTAGTTGGAAAAAGGTTAGTTATTGTTGTGTGAAGGTTATGATGCTTGGTTGGTTGGTTTGGGGTTTGAATTTTTACCCCAGAAGCCATAGCTATTTTTGGAATTCTATTTTTTATCCCCCCTCCCCATTTAATCACACCCAGAATGCAATGCTTGTAAACCGTACCAATGTGTCAACGATCCTCTATTTATTACATCTTATGCTTTAAATATCACCTCTGACAAACAAAAGAAAAGCAAATGTCCCTAAATTTCCTGAAGGGCTGAAACATCAAGCCCGGATTATTATTGTTTATGTCTCAGCTTTAGCGGCTCCAATGTCTCCATGGTCTGCCGTGTGCTGTGGCTGGCAATGATGGATAGCCATTACGGCAGCTTATTGGAAATGGCTTGATTTATAACCTGTTCTCCTGCCTCAGTCTAATGGCTTCATTTCTTTCCTCCAGTGCGTGATGCCACAGCCAAGGTCATTGCGCCAATGGCCTTTTGTTGTTAGTTTGCTGATGACCAGTGTGCCCAGGAGTCAGCATGGGGAGGGGGAAAACAGACAGGGTGGGGGGGAAGAGAAGGAAGGGGAATGAAAGAGACAACCCTTACATTTGAATTTTTTCTTCCAGTCCCTGATAACTGTACTAGAACAGTAGATTAAATGCTGTCTTCTATTTTCTTCCCGTGCTTGCCAGACAAGGGGCAGCTTTATGATCCTCAGTGGGGAAGTCTATTACTCACCTCTACTTTAAATGACCAACATCAAATATATACAGCTCCCATTAAAGCTGGGATCAATAAAAATGCCATTAAGATAGTAAAAGTTGCTGATATTAGTGAAGCCCCCAAACAAAATATTTGATTTTCTTTCAGGTTGTTAGTGAGATGGAATACGGACATATAAGAGAAAGGAGAGCTGGCCATGCCTGTGGTCAATAATTTATCTCAGAGATTCATTCAGCCTCTCACCCAATATTTCCCTCCTGTCTATTGATTCCTCATCATTATTTGTCATAAGCTGTCCTAACTCAAGGAGAAAATATGCCCTGCCTGTCCAAAGGGAGTCATACCTGAAGAAATAGAAAGAAATTTCATTAAAAGCAAGAAAGGACGGCTGTGGCTTCAAGAACTCCAACAGCAAGTTGTTCAGACTTTTGTTAGCTCAGAATCTCTGCACCAGCTGAAAGAAACTATTCAGTCTTATACCTTTGTTTTTTACTATCAAAATTTGGACAAAGCATTCTTTAACTGTTGAGGATAAGTGTGGAACAGCACTCAAACGATAAATCTCTATTTTGAAAAACAATTATCTTCGCAACATCTTTTAGGTTAATCTAGCTGAATTTTCTAAGTTGATTTACCCCATTAGGTTCCATACAACAGAAGTAGAAAGCTCATAACTATTTGTCTGCTTTTGACAAAATCATTGGTAAAGAGGGGGAAAAAACTTACTATTTTATAACTATCAAAATTAGCTGAAATGATAAAATGATAAATTTATCAATGATAAAATAGTAATATTTGAAATGGATTTAAACATTAAGTTGTTTATTTGCTAAAGAGATATTTTCAATTAGGCCATATTTTAAAGTAATAGGGCTGTACTATGTGACATACCATCCAATTTTTTTCTTTAGTAGTCAATGAAAATGATAGCTGGAGTTTATTTTGTATAGAGAATCCCTAAAGATTCTGGATAGGAATGAATTTTGACAAAATCTCTCAAATGGTAATTTCTTGAATTACCAGTTCATTCAGATTGGAATATAAATTTAATAGGACTTAAGAATATTTAAACTGAATGAGCTTATATTATCTGTAATTTAGTTATCGCCTCAATTTGAAAAGGAAAAAGCTGTAAGATAACTTTAGGCATATATTTGGCTGAGCTTGTCTTAAGGGAAAATTTCCTTAGACTCCCTCCTTTCCTCTTAGGGGTCAAGATGAATGCACCTCAGGATATCCTTCATTTCCAGCTCACAGAGCTGTGAAGGTGACCCATGTGACTACTGGCAATCCACAATCTCTCTAGACCTTAAAAAATAGAAACACTCAATATATTACATTTTTACAGAGATTTCAGGAAATATTATTACTTCTGTGAGTAGAATGTCATCTCCCATAGATCGGAGATGATCCCAATTTGTGTTTGTACACTCAGCTGGGAGCAAAGTACCTAGCAAATATTAAACATTATTAAATGTATGTTGATTGATTGAAAAAAGTATTCTGTGATGTTGCTAGAATCTTCACTTCCACTTAACCTAAAAATGCAGAAGGCATTGAGGGATGCCAGAAGATATTTTGTGTTTCATTCTTTGAGAATAAATGAAAGAGGTACAGCTAGATGGTACAATACATAGTACACTAGCCCTGGAATCAGGCGAAACTGATTTCAAATCTGGCCTCAGAGACTTCCTAGCTGTGTGACCCTGAGCATGTCATTTAACCTCAATTGCCTCACACACAAAAAAAGAAGAAGAAGAGAGAATAAATCAAAAAAATTCATATTGAAGTGACTGGTCCCTTTTTGGTATATCTGTAATTTCAAATAGCATAAGATTGTCTTACATGTAAAAACCAGAAGGAAAACTATATTTATAATTAGGTATTTGTGAATCCCTATTTTTGCTATGGTTACATTGTTTGTGAATATAAAGTTAACTATTCTTTTTGTTGATCTAAATTAGGATATTTTAAATAATTTCTTCCTTTTTACTTACTAAGAATCTAAGCACTTTACTATAATATAAGGAACACTACATCAGGAGTCAGAAGAACTGTGATTGAAATTAAGATATATTTAAGCATTTTCTTAGGGAAATTAATTGATCTTTCTTGTCCCCAATATTCCTCAATTATAAATTCAAGCAGATGGATGAGATAGTCCATAATACCTTTCAGTTTCTGGGTCACAAGATATACAGACTATGAAATAGACCCTTAAATCTTTCTTTTATTTTGCAAATATTTATTTTCAAATGAGAACAATTTGTTCTAATGGCCATGAAAGCAGTTGAAGCAGGTGCTGCAGATCACTTAGAAATTGATCAGACATTGAAGACACTGAGGTCATATGTTGCATTGCTGGCAATCATTGGTCATCTTGATTGTTTTTTGCCACTAGACCTTGATGACTCTGAAAAAAAGAGTGAGGTTAACAACTTTGTGCAACTCTAACTCACTTAAATCTAATTCATGTGCAATTCAAGACATCACTCCATGATGTTATTGGGCCTTTTCAAAAATGAAGAATGAACAACCCCTATTTATAGGAATGTACACTTTGAAAGTTGTAAGGGAACATCTGTGGCCATCTAGTGCAATATCTACACAAAAGGAATTTCTAACAGATATAAAAGTTGTTTTCCTGTCTGTGTTTGAAAATTTCCAAAGAGGGGAACTCCCAGTAACCCAGTAACCCTCTAGATGGGCCATTCCAGTCCTGAAACTCTAATAGTTATCAGTTTTTTTCTTGACATCAAGCCTAAATTAGAGTAACTTGTACTTTTCTCTATAGTTCCTGGCTTAGTATTCTGGGGCCAAAAAGAACATTTTCCACATGATAGCCCTTCAAATACCTGAAGATAGATATTATTGTAACCCTTCTCCTTCTAGTCTTTTCTTTTTCAGACCAAAGGTGCTCATTTCCTTCAATTAATCCTCTTATGACAGCAATTCAATGCTCTTCACCATTTTGGTCCCTTTCCCCAACTCCTCTCCCTCCCCAATACCCCTAAGCTTCCTAATAGTTTTCTTAAACTGAGGTATCCAGAGGTGTATTTAGAACTAAAACCAATCTAAAATTATAGTCAGGAAACTGAGTCCGAAAAAAAAATTAAATTACTTTCCCAGTGTTACACAATGTCTGTAGCCAGATTTGATCTCAGGTCTTCCTTTCTGCCTCTAGATCCAGAGTTCCGTGCATTATGCCACCTAGCTACTAAAATGTAAAATCATTCAGAATAGCTTTTGTAAAATCATATAAAATTTGTCTGTCTTTAAAATAAATAGTCAGAGGTATTGTGGCATTACCTTAACCTCCAAAAAACTACATATGGTTCCATTCTGTTGAAGACTCACAAAGTATGAGAAATCCTGGAGAATCTTACCACAGTTGTGAATTACTGTTGAGATTCATAGAAGAGACTTGTTAAGGGTTAATATGAGTGAATATTTGAGCTTCAAAGGAAGCTGTCTAATATTTCATTAATGAAATACAAAATGCTTTGTGGTATAGTAAAAAAGATCATAGAATCTCAGAGCTGGAAGGACTTCAGAAATTTGTTTAATGAGCCTAAACAGAATCCTTTCTCAAATATCCCTGAAAAGAGGTCATTGAACTTCCCTATGATGACCTTCAGTAATGGGAAACCTACTACCTCCTTGGGAGCTCATTGACTTTTGTACTGTGCTAATTGCTAAAATATTCTTTACATTAAAACTGAAATATGCTTCAAAAAAACTTCCACCCATTGCTTCCAGTTATGCCCTCTTGGGCCAAGCAGAACAAGTCTGTATCCCTTATCCACAGGATAGCCATCAAATCCTTGTAAATGACTGTTATTCTTGGCATCTGATGACTTGAGTTTAGGCTGCATTTAAGACATTAATTAGCAGTGTGACCCTGAACAAATCATTTCAGTTCCCCGAGCATAGGTTTTCTTGTTTGCATACAAGTTAGTTGCCTAATAAGATTGTTGTGCCCGGTGTTTAGCACAGAGCCTGGAACTTAGTTGGTGCTTAATAAATATTGAGTATTTGGGGAGAACACTTTGTAAGGATCAAAATATTGTCTGCTATCCCTATTATTTTACTGTGACAATTGTCTTAACAACAGTATTCTACCAAAATGAGTGAACCAGTCCCAGTAGCTTGTGAAGGATAGAAGTCCTGGAATGAAGGTTAAGAAACAGAAGGACTCTCAAAGGGAAGCATAAAGACAGAAGAGGAATCCCTAGAGTAATAGAAAATAGCAATGTCAGAGCCAAGATAAGCTTTGCATATTTTCCCTTTTCTTCCCCCTCTCTCACATCACTCCCTCTCCATTAATCACCCACACATTCATCAATTGGTTTAAAAATACCTCTAGAAAATTTAAACCAAATTCTTAACCTTAATGAGTTAACATAACATTTCTTGAAGTGACATAAATATAAGTTTCATGCAAATGTCATTGGTCAAGGTTGCATTGATTGTTGACTTGCACTCAATCTTCTAGGGCTGACATCTAGAACTATGCTACACAGCTGGATAGTACTTTAGGAGCCAGTAGGAGAGAAGCCTCTTAGGTTAGGGATGTTTCTGCAGACTCTCCTACTCACTAACTCCCCAATGGCAATGCTGAATCTTGCCAGCATATGCTAAGAGGCAGGCTCATGGAGGTAAGAGGCTTACTTAATTAATAAGCAAGTCACAAATAAAACTATTGGCAAATGGTGAGGCTGGCAGAAAAAAATGGGTGGGAAAAAGCAAGGATAAATAGTTTACTGGTCTGCGATTGTGGGAATTACATAGACCGTATATTTGGACTGAAAATACAATATCCCTGATGCAATTGCCTTGAGAAAGAAGCTAAACAAAAGTTTCTGGCATGAGAAGTAGCACAGTCACAGAGCGATCATAATCCACTGAAATTTAGGAAATCCTCCACAAAGATGTAGCATTGGTTATGCCCATGAGAATACTTCTTGGGATACATTTTTCCTGTTTACCTGGAAATGAATGCAGCTGATAGCTAAGTATGTTATTTGACAATACTACTAAGGTAGTTAATCCAAGCATTGTCCTATACTGTCTTCATTTGGTAAGCAGCTTTGGCTTTCTTGTTCTTTCTTATCAGCAAGTGAGTGAGAAGCCCAAAGACAAGCAACACACTGTGATGGGAATCTCTGGATACTTGACAAATGACATCTTATTGATCCTTGTAATACCTGAGTCTTAAGAACATTTGGAACCACAGGAAATTCCAAGCAAACAAAATGTGTAGGCTAGCTTCCCAATGATTTTCTTTGCCCTTGCTAAATGCATATATGACATCGTCCCCTCTCCCCATTTTTAAAATTTGCTTTGATCCCAGACTGGCTGGTTGGGTTTGTTTCCCTCCCTATTATCAATTTGGAGTTCTTTCTGATTTCCAAACTTTTGGAGAGAAGTATAACTCTTTCCAAGCTGGAGGGAACCAAATCTGAAGAGCAATCCTTACGTCAAGATTAAGTTAAGTCAGCAAGCTTAAGTCCTGACTATTATATTGAAATAAAATGACAGTCAAAAATAGTAACTTCCCTCAAGGAGATTACAGTCCAATGGTTGGGGCTGACCATCTAATGACTTTGGCAACTTGAGATACAAAATCTATCTTTAAGTAGCTATAAGCATTCAGAAGTGTATGAATAAAGTGGTTCCTGTGCTTTTGAACTACTGGAATGGCCACCAAATTAGTCAATTCTCATCCAAATCCATAAAAAGCAGCATTCTTTTTAGTAGATTGAATAAATATATTTCATACACATATATGTTTTTCTTTTTCAAATTATTTAGGTGCTTTTGCAAGGAAAAAAATATAAATACTTTTGAAGAGCTTGCTTTTGTTCTTCATTATTGGGCTGATATTCAATCATGCAAGGAGCAGCCCATCTATGTCTTCTCATTTTGGGTGACTGTTGCCCACGTGCTTCCATAAATCACTCATAGGGATTTATATATGATTCCTCGTAAGGATTTAATATCATAGAGGCCCTTCTCAAACTGGGAGCTTTTCCATGAAGCCGTGTACATTCTTTCCCTACCTTCAGGAACAAAACAACCTCCCCTCTCCCTTAAGGGTTTAAACTTGCCAATAATTGGATTATTGGCAATGACTCTAAAATGTGTAACACTGGCTTTGCAGAAAATAACGTCCTTTGGGCTTTCCATACCTCCAATGTTGTATGCCCCAGACATCAGGGTGTGATAGCGAATATAGGTCAGAAAGACAGCTATTTAGGAATGAGGCCTAGAGGAACGGGGGGGGTGTTATAACCCTGAAATATCCCATTGAACAGAGTATTGTCACCAATTGAGATGGCATAGAGAAGATCTGCTACCATATTTTCTACAATGAGCTCCAGGGGCCTTGAAGAGCATCCTGTACTGCATGTACCTGCTCCCCAGGTAATCAGATAGATGGCCTTATCAGATAGCTTAAAGGCCCACTGAGGCCTTTAATACCCCAGTCACATACATGGACATCCAAATTGTATCATCCTTGTATTCCTCCTATCATATCTGTAATTATATGACTCACACTATGCCATTCTATGAAGTTTATGCCCTTCCCGATGCCATCCTCCTTCTGCACCTGGCTTTCTGTGACCTGACAGATCACATCATGGAGACCCTAACCAAGAAAGACTATAGTTTCACTACCACAACTTGAGAGGGAAATCATGCCAGACATCAAGAAGCTATATTCTTTTACCCTAGATTTTGAGCAGGACATGGCCACTGCTACACCTAATTCTTCTTCAGAAAATTGCTATGAGCTATCTGTTGGTCAGTTTACCATTACAATAGGTATATTATACCTATATACCTATACAATATTACAAAGAAGATCTGTTCCAACCATCTTTCTTAGGTATGCAAGTGGGTCGAACTTTCACCTCTGTCATGAATTGTGATGTTGATATTCATAAGGATTTGTATGAGAATATCTTTTTATCTAGTGATGCCATGGCATTGCTGACAAGTTGTAAAAGGAAATTACAACCCTTGTCAGCAGCATAATAAAAATTAACATCACTGTCCCACCTGAGCATAAATATTCATTTTGGATTGGAAGTTCCATTCTGTCTTCCTTTTCCAATTTTCAAAAGATGTTTAATGCAAATTATTTAATACAAATACCTCTAAATTGATTGTTATATTTGTGTTTATATTTAAGTACGATTTTTATCAAAGGGTGTGACAAGATTATTATTTCCCCAAAAGAAATGAGATTGGCATGGCTTTATTACTATTTCTCCTTTTCCTCCTTCTTTTTCTGCTCCTTTTCCTCCTCCTGTTCTTTCTCCTGCTCCTTGTCTTCCTTCTCCTTCTTCTTCCACCTAAATATAAGTACATATATATGTGTACATATATACATGTATGTATATATAGACACACTATATATATATATATATTCATACTCATATACACAGTAGAGTAAGTACAGAGTATGCATATACATATATAACAATATATACTCATGTATTCACACATATGCATACATATACCTATATATCAATGTAATATATGAATGTAAAATACATTTGCACCTATATGTAAACACATGTGCATATGCATTTTACATTCATATTTATAAATATCCAGATTTACACTTTCATCTATAAAGGAAACTTTTAGTATAAAAATATCTTCTACTAGTACAATGCAGATCCACAACCTAATTATAAAATATAATCCTAAAAATTATTTAGTATTTTATTTTCCCCATTTACATGTAAAAACAATTTTAAATATTTTCAACTTTCATTTTAAGCTTTCTTTTCATTTGTTTTTTTGGCTGAGGCAATAGGGTTAAGTGACTTGTGCAGGGTCACACAGCTAGCAAGCATTAAGTATCTGAGACCAGATTTGAACTCCAGTCCTTCTGACTTCAGGCCTGGTGTTCTTCCACTGCACCACCTAGCTGCCACATAGTTGCTGCTCCCTTTTTTAAACTTTCTTTTTAAAACTTGAGTTCCAACTTCTTTCTTTCTCTCCCTTCCCAACCTCCCTCCTACAATTCAAAAGACCAGCAATTTGCAATAAGTAAGTTATATGTGTATAGTCATGCAAAGCATTTCCATGTTAGTCATATTGTGAAAGAAAACACAGACCAAAAACCTCAAGAAATATAAAATAAAAAGGTATGCTTCAATTTGTATTTAGACATCATCAATTCTTTCTTTGAGGACAGAGAACATTTTCTACCATAAGTCTCTCAGAGTTGTCTTGGATCATTATATAGCTGAGAATCATTGTCATTCATAGCTGATAATCTTAATAATATTGCTGTTACTTTTTACACATTACATTTCACTTTGTATCAGTACATGGACGTCTTTAAAGGTTTTTCTGAGAATATCCTGCCTATCATTTCTTCTAGCACAATAGTATTCTATCATAATCACGTACCACAATTTATTTATCCATTGTCCAATTCTTGGGCAATTAACAATTCTTTGCCACCTGAAAAGATCTGCTACAAGCATTTTTGTACACTTATGTCCTTTTCTTAAAAAAAAAACTTTTTTGGGATATAAATCTAGCATTGGTAATGCTAGATCAAAGGGAATGCATGGTTTTATAATTCTTTGTGCATTCCAAATTGCTCTATGAAATCATTGAATCAATTCACAGCTGTATCAACAGTGTACTAATGCTTCATTTTCCTACATCTGCTTCAACATTTGTGATTTTCTTTTTTTGTCCTATCAAGCAATATAATAGGTATGAGATAGTACTTCAGATTTGTTTTAATGCAAATGTTTCCAATCAATAGTGAGTTAGAGTACTTTGTTCATATGGTTATAAATAGCTTTGATAATTTCATCTGAAAACTGCATATATCTTTTGATCATTTTATCAATTGGATAATTGCTCTTATTTTTATAAATGAGACTCAGTTCTCTATATGATTGGGAAATGAGGGCTTTATTAGAGAAATGTGCCTCAATTTTTTTACAGTTACTATTGCTAACTATATTTCTCTCCATCCTATTCCCTCCTGTTTATTGTATTTTTCTCTTTCCTTTCACACTGTCCCTTTTCAAAAGTGTTTTGTTTCTGACTACTTCTTCCCTCAATCTGCCTTCCCTTCTATCATCTTCCTCTCTTCTCTTATCCCCTTCTTCTCATACTTTCTTGTAAAATAACATATATTTCTATACCCAATTTGTGTATGCTAATTCCTTCTTTGAATCATTTTTATGAATTGTGGTTCACTCACTTTCCCCTCACCTTCCCCCTCTTCTTCCCCACTACAAACATGTTTTCTTGCTTCTTTTATGTGAGACAATTTACCCCATTGTATTTCTTCTTTTCCCTTTCTCCTAGTACATTTCTCTCTCACTCCTTAATTTGATTGTTTTAGATATCATTTTTATATTCAGTTCATACCTGTGCCTCAGTCTTTATATATTCCTTCTAACTGACCTAATAAGGAGAAAGTTCTTATGAGTTACAAATATTTCCTATGTAGGATTGTAAACAAAAACTCCTTATGATTTCCCTCTTTGGCTTACTTTTCTATTCTTCTCTTGAGTCTTTTATTTGAAAGTCATTTTTTTCCTATTTAGCTCTGGTTTTTTTTCATCAACAGTGCTTGAAAGTCCTCTATTTCACTGAATATTCATTTTCTCCCTGAAGGATTATACTAAGTTTTGCTGAGTAAGTGATTCTTATTTGTAATATTAGCTCCTTTGCCTTCCAGAAAATCATATTCCAAATCTCTGATCCTTTAATGTGGAAGCTACTTAATCTTCATGCATCAAAGTTTGACCTCCTAGGAATTATACCAAGTAGTCCTGGACAAAATTTTGTTGTTGTTTTGTTATTTTTCAGTTGTATCTGACTGTTTGAGTCATTTGGGATTTTCTTGTCAAAGATACAAGAGTGGTTTGCCATTTCCTTCTATAGCTCATTTTATAGATGAGAAAACTGAGGCAAACAGGAGGAAGTGATTTGTACAGGGTCATAAAATTATTAAATGTCTGAGGCCAGATTTGAATTAAGGAAAATGAGTCAGTCTGACTGCAGGATTGCTACTTTATCCATTGTACCA
This sequence comes from Myrmecobius fasciatus, assembly GCA_023553655.1. Lineage (NCBI taxonomy): Eukaryota > Metazoa > Chordata > Mammalia > Dasyuromorphia > Myrmecobiidae > Myrmecobius > Myrmecobius fasciatus. The sequence goes on from JAJPUD010006423.1 coordinate 48,879, forward strand.
CTGAGATGTCCCTTTATATTTTATAGAGTTTATTAATATAGAAAATCCATTCCCATTTTAAGGTAGTTTGTTCCTATGTGTTTGCATCCCTGGGAAGTCTAGAGAATAATATTTTCAACATAAAAATATTTCCTTCAAGCGAGTGGTACTTGAGTAACTCAGGATAATGAAAGGGATAAAAGTTCCACATCCTTATCCATAAGAATCAATTTCAACACACTTTAAGGAGGTCTATTAAACCCAGTTCAGTACCACATTCCATTCTTTCCTGTGTCTGAATAGCTTTTCAGAAGAGATAGTAGCAACTTTATCCCTCCTAGGCCTCAGCTTAACAGGCCTATTTCATGGCTGGACAGACTTGGGCTCCTCAGCCCCTTTTATATCCTTGACTGAACTGTAACTATCCAATAGTGTGACATAAAACATAGCTAGAATGATACTGTCAGAGCAATGTTTAAAAAGGGGATGAAGAGAAAAAAAACCAGGAAGCTCTACAGGGAGGGTAAATGAAAACTAAAAATATAAATCATAGGAAGATGTGGCAAGGCATTAAGAGGATCTAGGATGCTGGATGCTGGGTATGAATTGCTTTAGAAAAAGGGAAAGAGGAGAAGAAAGGTATTTCTAGGATTTCTTTGATTTTTCTCCATTCATTCCTTAAACAAGCATTTATTAAATTTCTAGAATATGAAAAGCACCATTCTAAGTCCTAAGTGTACACAAATAAAAAAAAAATGAATCCTGCCCTCAAGGAGCTTACATTGTTTTAGTGAGATGAAATACATATATGAACATAGGTAAGTTAGTATAACCTATAGACAAATCAATCTTGAGAGTTAAAAGGAGGATACTATGACCTAAGTATCCCAGAAAGAACACTAGTTTTGAAAAACCTAGATTCAAATCTCATTACCAATACTTCCTGGCTAACCTTGGCAAATCAATGTGGGCCTTACTTGGACCTTACTTGGAACTTATTTGTTAAATGAGGGAGTTGGATTAAATGATCTCTCAGGTCCTTTCCATATAGATAATTATAAGATTGGAGAGAGCCCTTATGTTAATCTTTGAAGGAAGATAAGGTGTTTAAAAGGTAAACTAGAGGAAAGAATGTATTCCAGGCATAGAACAGGAACAGAGAATACATGAAAGAATATAATGTGAATAATTCTAGAAACACAAGTTGGAGCTAATTTCTGAAGGACATCAAATTCCAGACAGGTTTGTTTATTTTTATCCTAGAGGTAATTGGAAATCACACAAACTTCCTGAGTAGGGAGAATAAATAAGAGTAAGAGAAGGAATTCTGTCCATCTGTAATATACCTTTTTTGGCTCCCCATTACCTACTCTCTTGAACTCAGAAACAAATATTTCATCCCAATATTGAAAACTAGGTTCAGATTATCCAACCTTATTTTTCATATTTTCCCAAGATATATCCTCTTTTCTGAATGTATTTTCTTTCCATCATTTCTGTGGGCTGGAATGGTTCCCAATTTGTGCCTTTGTCTTTGTGCATGCCATTGTCTGGGCCAGGAATCCTTTTCTTTCTTCTCTATGACCACCAATCCTATCTCTAAATCCACCTCCTCCAGAAAGTCTTCATGGATATCTTTCCCCAATACTTAACTCTTACTTTCCTGTTTCCAGTATCCCTTGTTTCTACCAAACAATTTTATACTTATACTATTAGGATTATGTTATACAGTGTAAACAGCCTTGGATCCTGCTTTATTGATTTCTTATCTAATTACCCAATTGACAAAATTATTGTAAGCAACATGAGAGCAAGAGTTATGCCATCTTGGGTATGTATACTCCTTAACAAACTAAAAAGTATTGTGGGATTTCCTTATTTTCACATTCTTTTGAGAGAAATAGGACCATTTCACAGTCACTGAATAAAAGTTTAGTGAATAATTGTAATTGTCTTTTAAAAATATTAATTTTATATGTTCATTTGGTTTCCAGAAAAAAAAATTCATATTAGTAATCTTGGTCATATCACAGTATTTCAGAAGCAGAAGATACCTAAGGGACTATGCTAGAACAAAAATCTCCTTTAACACTTAACTGGCCATGGGTTCATTCCTTTGGCTGAAATTTCCAAGGAGGGAATTTCCTTTACTAAGTGGGGCAACTCACTCCCTTTTGGGTGAGCACTAATCATTATTTTCCCCCTTAACCTTAAACTTAAATCTGACTGCAGCTTCTATTTCTTGTTCCAGCTTCTTTTATCATTCAAGCAGGATAAGCTTAATTCTTCTGCCATGTGACAGATTTTTAAATATTTTAAGGCATCTAGCTAGCATGTCATTTCCAGTTCCTTCAATAAATTGTCATGTGATACAATCTTGGGGCTTTATAGATTTCTCAGCCCCAAACACTGTACTAGTTAAACTAGAGAAGTTCTAGTTCTAGAGTTCTGATTTAGTTAAATAGTGTTCCAGTTAAACCAGAATTGTAATTCTCTTGACTGAAAGGGATAAAAGAGAGAGCAAGCTTTATGTGGTTAGGGATCTGGTGTATAAAGCATCCATCAAAGAGATAAGAGAACCTGGGTTTCATTCGGCTTTTCATATTGGATTATCTCAAGACCTTTAACAAATGATTTTATTTTTATTTTTTTTCTTACTCTGTTCTTAAATTTCATATGTTGCTTGCCTTTTACTTTCAGATAGGACCAATGACATCACAGAGTGATGTCTTGACTTCTGTGTGAATTGGATTCAAGTGAGGCAGAGTTTCACAAAGTTGTCACCCTCACTCTCTGCTAAAGTCATCAAACTCCAGTGACATGACAAAAGCCATAACCTGGAATAAAAGCAATAACCTGCAATGCACTGAATGATCTTGGTGTTTTCAATATCTGATCAAGCTACAACACAGTGCTTGCTTCAGCTACCTTCATGGCCATTTCAGAAAATTTGTCACATCATCCCATTCTACCAGGAGAAGGTTTTACATGTTTGGGGTAGACATCCTACTAACTCAATGACGGGAAGATAGTTTTGAGTCCTGTTGATTATCCTTAACATGGTTTAGTCCATCTGTTGAAATGGTGTGCTGGATTATGACTACTGTGCAATATTACAGTTTTACCCAAAGTGGGGTAAAAGTGGATGATGAGCAGTCCTGAAAAAGGTTCATCCAACCCTCACAACAGAGGTGCAGGTGGTGTAGGTACTCAATTTTCAATTGCAATAGTCAATTTTTATCCTCCTTTATACAATGGAATGAATAACACTGTGGAGAGCAATTTGGAGCTTGGAGAGCAATTTGGAGCTATGCTCAAAAAGTTATCAAACAGTGCATACCCTTTGACCCAGCAGTGTTTCTACTGGGCCTATATCCCAAAGAGATTTTAAAGGAGGGAAAGGGACCCACATGTGCAAAAATGTTTGTGGCAGCCCTTTTTGTAGTGGCAAGAAACTGGAAATTGAAAAGATGCCCATCAATTGGAGAATGGCTGAATAAATTATGGTATATGAATGAATAACACTGCTGCTCCAATGTCCATATGATAAAACCCAGGTAATAATACTTGGTATCCTTACCCCTCCCTTGAATAACTGGGAAAAAATGGACAATGTATGCTGAAGGGCTGTAGATCTGGAGTCAGTGATCTTAAGTTCAAGTCCAAGTTGTAGAAATTGGTCCCTATGTAACGTTGAACAAATCAGTTCTTACCTCAGTACCTCAATTTCCTCATCTGTAAATGAGGAGGTTCAACTGGATGACCCCTTCTAGCTCCAAATCTCTGAAAAGTATTTGCAATTTCCTGAAAGAATCATGTTGTTTTTATTACTTATATGATTACAACAGAGAGGAAGAGATTGGAACCTGTGTTAATGGTTAATTCCAAATTGAAATTCTCTTCTAATTTCTTTGGGAAGCTGGTCACTAAATAACATTTTGAGCTAAACACTGGAAATCCTAATTACAACCAATGCTTTGTTTCCAAACCTCATTTCACAAGATGCATGTACCTGTGTGTTCCCATTTTAATAGTACACAGAGCAGAGACCCCTTTGACTGAATCAGCAAAAATTAACAAATTCAGAGATCAGCTGTTTCTTTCCTGTATTTAAACAGAGCCCTATGGCAGCATAGTGACTCCCTAGGATTTATTTTTTTTTACAAGTGCCGAAACAGCACAACTCAAAATACCATTGGGACCCAAGTGCTGAACATTTGCCAATAAAAGCTGGTTTCCTTCTGTGGTCACATTTGTATTGAATCATCAAATGAATGGCACTCTAATTATCTATGGTGGTAGGAGCTGATTACATTTACTCTGGTGGTATATTTCACTATTAAACACAAGACTCCTGAGCATATCCAGGAAAACAGGAATCCTTGGCTGGTATAAAGTGACAAAGAGGGAGGATATTCCTTCCTGCATTGGCATCCCATGGAGTTCTATAAGGAAAAAAGTTGTAAAGCCCTCACAGTAAAATATAATTCTTTCCAAAGAGTAAAATTGGAGAGAATTTTTTTTTTTAAAGTCTGGCTGCTTCCTGGAATAGATGGATGACCCTGATGAACAAAGAATGAAGATAAAAGATACCAAATCTTTTCTGACTAGATAGGCCTCATGGGCAAATTAAATAGGAGGTCTACCACAGAATCTGATTTCAGTGGTGGCCCAGAGTATATACCTCACACATTTGAAACAAAAGTTGAAATTCTCAATGGTTGTGTTTTTCCTTTGGATCTTTTTCCTAAAAGGCCACTCTTAAAATGTATATAGTTTACTGGAGGGGTGAAAGAAATGGGAAATGAGGAAGCAGAGTAGAAATTAACCTCTTTATACTCGTGTTTTAGCACCAATTCATTATTACACCAAGTAATTACCTTGCAAAGCACAAAGAGAATCTACAAGTTCTGAATCTCTATTGAGACACCTTGATGTCCCTTGGTGACATGAAAAACCTAACTATGTAGTGAGAGAGAAAAGAGAAAGAACCCTGTGCCATGGGGATAGGAAGAGCAGCGAGGGACTAAAAAAGGTGGCAAAGAAACAGTAGAGATAAACTTGGACTCATTTCCTTGCAGTTTTGCTTATAATAGAGATAGAGTCAGAATTTCAGAGAGCTATGACGTCAAATTCAATTAAAAATATCACCCCTAAAGTGTGCATAAAGAACCCTGAAGGCCACCTATTGACTTAGAAAACTATGTTATTAATATTATCTATGCTCAAGTGTATATTTATTTATTTTGTTATATATTTCTCAATTACAAGGTTCATTGAGCATTCAGGAGTGTTGTTGGCTGCATGCTTCTGGCCTGCTACTTAACCTCTCTGACAGAAAACAACCTGTGGCTTTTGAAGTTAAGATCCACATTGAAGTCTTGCCATTGGTGCATGATGACTATGTGACCCTGAGCAAGTAACTTAACCTTTCAGTGTCTGTTTCCAAACAAGTGCATGAGATTTTAGGTTTTTTTTGTCTAATTGCTTAGTTTTACTTTTTGAATTGTTTCTCTATCTCTCCCATGATGGAGGTGGAGGCCATTCACAGCTTTATTCCAATACTGATCAGCAAGGAAGCTTTAATTTTTTTTTTTTGACATGAGTTGATTCATTCTTTATCTGAAAGGCCAGTTTTTCACACTTCCCTTACCCTTTCACCTCACCCCTTCTTGGGAACTCATCATATTAATTGTGGAGTTCTGTGGACACCCAATCAATTTAGGAAACTGTAGCTCAAGACTCCTAAACTCAAGGGATCCACCAGCTGCAGCCTTCCTGCCAAGTATAGGCACATGCCAACTGGAGATGTTATGTTGCAAAATAGTTTGTTGTTGTTCAGTCTTGTATGACCCTATTTGGGATTTCCTTGACTGAGAAACTGAAGGAGGTTGCATGTCATATAATCAATCACCTATTGGTGCCATGGTCCTTTTCAAGAACGAAGAACAACTAGTGTCTGAGACTACATGTGAACTCCAGAAGATGGGTTTGGACCCAGCTCTCTCTCCACTGTGTCACCCTGCTTCCCCCTACAAAATAGTTACCTCTTTGAATCTACAGAGATAGTTACCTCTCCCAAAGTTCCCAGTGTCAAGATCCTGGCCAAAAGCTTTAAGGAATAGCTTTTGTGCTATGTTTTAAGTTATGTTCTTTGCCTGTAACATTTCCTTCAGTCCTGTGACAGTCCCGTGAATGAAGAACTAAAAAGGATTATGTCCCTTCCTACAGTTAAGGAAAATGAACTATTTCCCAGTATTCCAGAGCTATTCAGTGTCTTCCTAAACCCAGCCCTGGGGCTTCATCTATACCTTACTTGCTTAAGGCCAGATTTCACTATGTTTCAGTTCCCAGTCTGATTCCCCATTCTCAATTTGTTTTCCATTGTCTAACCAAATTGAATCCATTCCCTATCAGAGAACCTGCATTACCTAGTCCTGATATTGCAAAGTAGAGAGACAATCCAGGTCATCTGAATTTCTGTCTGTCTGTCCCTAGGCCCCCAAAGGACTTTTAGATGAATTCAGCCTCTAGAAAAACAAAACTCCATTCACCAGCTGAGTCAGAAGAGAAACCTTGGTTGGGCCCCCAAGAGAGAATGTGCTGAAAATGTGAAATATTGAAAGATTTCTGGCCAAGACACCAGTAGCCTTGAAGCTACTTCTTTAGTACTTATCCCACTTTCTCTTGTTATCTTATTTGCTGTTTGTGGCTGAATAAGCATATAACCTCTGGCACTGGAAAACAGATCATTAGGAGTTACTGATTAACACCCTGCTGGAGCAAGGATTTCTGAAGTTTCTTTTTTCACAACCTGAAAGGGGTGCTTGCTTTATGATTTTTTAATTAGAGTGTAAATATTGCAGCCCCATAAACTCCTTGATTTATAGCTGACAGGTGTGAAAGTTTGCACTTGCTAGTTGGGAAGCAGAGAGGACGCAAGTCTTTCCTTATCAAAAAGCCTTGTTTCTCATCTACCTTCCCAAGCTCCCAACTTTTCCAGCTGTTCAGCTGCACAAATAATACACTCTTGACTGGGCTGACTCTCAGGAAAATCAGCAAGTAAACAAAGCTTATTTTCTCAATTTTCCAAAATCTCTGCTTTATTTACTTCTCCCTCTCTCTGTCTGTCTCTGTCTCTGTTTCTGTCTCTGTCTCTGTTTCTGTCTCTCTCTACTCCCTTTTTCTTCTCTCTCTCCTACTTCTCTCTCTGTCTCTCTCTCTGTCTCTCTCTCTCTCTGTCTCTCTCTCTCTCTCTCTCTCTCTCTCTGTCTCTCTCTCTCTCTCTCTGTCTCTCTCTCTCTGTCTCTCTCTCTCTGTCTCTCTCTCTCTCTGTCTCTGTCTCTGTCTCTGTCTCTGTCTCTGTCTCTCTCTCTCTCTCTCTCTCTGTCTCTCTCTCTCTCTCTCTCCTCCCCTCTCCCTCTCAGCACAGCTCTTCTTCCAGTGTCTTCCCAAAGCTCATGGTCTTGATCCTAGTATTTTAAAGTAGGAAGGGAGCTTGAAAACACCTTGACTAAATCTTTCTTAATACAAATGAGGAAACTGAGATTCAGAAGAGGAAGTTTCTTTCACCAGGTTACATAAGTAATAAGGAGAAGAGAGTTAGGATTTAAACTCAAGAATTCTAAATACAGACCTTGTTCTATACTTACTTAATATTTGGTTCCATTTATCAGAAGAGGAAGAATAGCTAATAGTTACATAATGCCATAAGGTTTACAAAGGATTTCCATACATTATTTCATTTGATACTCACAAAAATCAAGTGCTTGCTCCAGGTGAATTTTTACAGAATAAAAGCTCTTGCAAGGAGATATTATTTCATTCTTTGTACTTGTATTAATAGGGCCAATCTATGCTTAGTGAATAGAAAGGATTTCATAAATACTTATTGATTGAATGATAGATAAACATATTTTAAATTATTGCCAAATTGAATAACTAGATTTTATTATTTTCAACACTCCTATCACTAGTGTGCTGCTAAATGTTCAACAACTAACTTTGTGAGGGCTAGGGGGTAATGGGGTATTACTCATAGCACACTTAAATTTGATCTTCATCATTACTGCTTTCTCCATCATTTTCTTAAATTTAGACAATTAACAAAACATGTAAAGCTCTGATTTTTTGACAATTATGTTTACCAATTTCTGAGGTGTAAATTCTGTAAAAATTTAAGATTCAGCTCTCATGATTTGATAAATGCCATCTCTACCACAATTCTTACTCCTTAAAACTCGGAATCTTATAACTCTCATCTTTTTCCAATTAGCTTTTCTCCATTATCATTTTACTCTCTCCCTTCAATCTTGAACTAACTTCTGGTTCCTTCCATGCTTCTTGCATACATGTTCATTCACACTCATCTTTAAAAATCATTCTTGATCTTTCCATTTTGCAAATTATTTCCCATATCTCTCCTCCTCTTCTAGGCAAAACTCCTCAAGAAAGCTGTCTCCATTAAATGTATCCACTTATCCTTTCAATAATTTCTGTACCCTCTGTAATCTGCATCATGACTCCATAATTCAATTGAAGCTTCTTTCTCCAAAGTCAATAATTATCTCTTAATTGCCTAGCCATATGCTTTTTTCTCAGTTCTCATCCTCCTTGATTATTGATTTATACCTTATCTTTTGGAAATTTCTAGGTTTTGTGACACTGTTCTCTCCTTGTTCTCCTCATATCTCTCTTTTTGTTTTATTTTTTGGCTCTTGATTAATTTTTGATTCCCTAACTGTAGATGAGCCACAAGACTCCATCTCATTCCTGTTCTCTTCACCTTCTATACTATCTAACTTATTGATCTTTTCAGTCATCAGGGGTTCAGTTGTTGTCTATATAAGTCTATATTGTCTATATTCATCTATATATAAATGATTTCTATATCTATATCTATATTTATATATATGTATACATATAGTCATGATTTCTATATTTATATATTTAGTCCTAATGTCTCTACCAAGCTCCCGTCATTTTGGAAATTGTGCATTGAATGTGTTAATCATGTCAATCTCAACATGCTCAAAATAAAACTCATCATCCCTCCCCCCCAAAAATAAAACACTCCCCTTGTCTTATCTTTGCCTTTCAGAATCCAGAGTCCTATTCTTCCTTTAGACTCTATATGAGTGTCTTTTTTTTTCCTTCAATTTTAATAGGTCATTTTCCCCCTGATTTTCTCCTTTGCCCAAATCCCACACTAGCTTGGTTCATCCTTTCTTAGTATATTTCCCACTCTTACTCTTCATCCCTTTCCCTAGCCCCTACCTTTACCAATAAAAATAATCCTGTTGAGGCCAGAGAGCATTATATTTATTTTTATCTTTGTATTCCCCAGAACTTCCTCAAAATTTTACCCTATTGCCTTAATATGGGATGAAGATGACCCTGGGTTCTTGAAGGTCATACTGGCAGAGAGAAGATAATTTCACAAGTTTTACTGTGTTAGAAAGTCTCTGAGTATGACCCTAGAGACTGACTGTCTGTTGCCCAAGGACCAGCCCTGTAAATGAGAAAATAATGACTAATAGAAGCCATGAGGTAATGATTTCATTGACTATGGTGTGCTTGATTGATTGAGTCATCCAAAATAATCACTGTGGTAACTATGTTCATTCAAAATAGCTTTTGTTTAAGGTTCAGATTTGACCTGAAAAATCCACAGATACCACTTGGCTGACTAAAGGTCTTTATTGGCCAAGATTTTTAAAAGGAAAAACATCTTTGTTATCTCTTCCATGATGCCTTTTCTTATTCCATCAATTACAGTGCTCTTTCTGTGGCTTCAGTTTCATTGGATTCAATCAGTCTTCAAGTATATATCAAGTACTTGTTATTTGTAATGCACTTTGGTTAGCATAGTTGGACAAGGATAAAATTAAATAATCCTAACCCTTAAGGAGCAATCTATCATATAGTCTATCAGATAGCATACAAAAATATAAGTATCCAGAATACAGATATAAAGTAAGAAAATTCAAGAAGACATTAGCTCCCTGAGAGGGACCCATGTTTAGGGAAGGAAATAATGCCTACATTGAACTTTTAAGGAAGCTAGAGCTTCAAAGAGACAGACTTGCAGAGGAAGAGTACTCTAGGAATTTATCAGGGATGGTCTTGACAAGGAGGATTAAAGTTTTCTTCATATGAGACTTTAGTGAAGGAGAGAGATGGAGGAGATGTTCTTAGAAAGAAAGAATAGAGACAGCTAGGTGGCCCAGTGAATACAGCACCAGCCCTGAAGTCAGGAGAACCTGAGTTCAAATTTGACCTCAGACACTTCCTGGCCATGTGACCTGGGCAAGTCACTTAACCCCAATTGCTTCAGCAAAAAAGAAAAAAAAAAAAGAGAGAATGGAGGAGGTATAGTGGAAGGCTTGACAAAATGTGTGAGGGATTGAAACAATTGTTATGAGAGTGGGATGGTAACAAAGGAGGAAAATATTGCCCAGGAATGTAAGGCAACTGGAGGTAACAGCTAAGCAACAATGAAACTAGAATTTGGACCCAGGGCTTTTGATTACAAATCCAGTGTTCTTTGTGGAAAAATGTTAAATGCAGATACAAATTCTAGCTTATTCACAAACTAAAGATATTCAGCAGGCTATTAAAGAATTAAAAGAAAAAATTTCATTTCTAAAAGTTCCAACTCATACGTGAAAAGTCATCTATTATTTTCATCCCCATATTAGCTGAAAAAAATAATACTAAAATCGAAGCTTAAATACTTTGGCAACATAATGAGGAGACAGGGTCCACTGAAAAAGATTGATCCTAGGAAAGATTGAAGGCAAAAGGAAAAGGGGACAACAGAGGATGAGACAGATATATGGTGTCATGAAAACAATGAAAATGAGCTGGGACAGACTTTAGAAGATAAAGAAAGACAGAAGGACCTGATGTGCAGTGATCCATGGTGCGACATAATTGAATGAATGAGCAATACAATGAGGTACAAAAAGAGAAAAGGAAATAATAATACTTCACACAAACAAAAAGATGAGACAGAGAGAAACTAGTTAATGGGAAGTTTAGATGGCAAGCCTAAATGTTATTGATTTTAGCTTGTTCCTTCATTCTAGGCTTCTAAGAGTTGTACAAAAGAAATGGAAACATTATTCCATACTTGAGTCATTCAGTACATAAGCTTTTATTAAGCATTTAATATGTGAATAATCAATAATCAAATTAGGGAAACAATATTCAGGAACAATGGTAAGGGGCAACATGAGGTGCTGTATAAGATTATATGGGGGTAGCATGAGATACTAGATAGAGGACCATTCCGGGAGTCAGGAAGGTCTAGATATAATCTCTCCCTTTCTTCCATACAAACTATATGAATACTGACATATTACTTAACTTCTCATTGCCAAAGGCAAATGCCCAATTTTATTTTATACTTTGTGCAATTTGCTAATCTGTACTGGTAGAGAGAATTTCTATATCCTAAACTAATGAGATGTCCAGACTAATAACAATAATAGTAATAATAATAATAGTAATAAATAGTAATAGTAATATAATGTCTTTCCACCTGTGCAGATCAACAACTTGCCTATAATAAATTGAGAGGTTAAATGACTTGTTAATCATGGCAATAACTCCTATATGTGTGTTAGAGAGAGCTCAAACCTTGATTTGCCAAGGCTCCAAAATCGGTTCTCTATTCTCTATTCCATATTGTCTTCATATTGTTCCTATGAATGTAAGAAGTGATTAATACCAATTTCCTTGAGTGGAAGAGGAAAGAGTCATGATAGTTTCTCACAAATGAATGTAATAGCAATACCTAAGATCTAGTAACTTCCTTTCTAAACTAATCATCACTGTTTTTCTTATTGTTGTTCAGTTATGCCCAACTCTTTTCAACCTCATTTGGGGTTTTCTTGGCAAAGATACTGGAGTGACTTGCTATTTCTTTCTCTAGTAGACAAATTTTTAAATGTTTCCAGGTCATTCTCCATTTTCCATCAGTAACTTGGTTTAAGAAGAAAGAAAAATGTTGTTTTACTCATTAAGCTGATCACATGCCAACTGACTCAACTTTGATATTTATCACTTACTTTACTACCTCAGTTGCTTCTTTGATTTAGAAAAGTGGAAGATTGAATAAAAAAGTCCTCCAAAATTTTCTGCCAAGAAGACCTTGAACTTTCAGGGAAAAAAAAAAGTTAATTTTGATTCCATGGAACATCATTCTCTCATGCCAGGTACCTTAAGGTGACCCTTACCTGCCCCTATCCTTTCTCAATTTCTGTTTTTGTATTGTCTTCTGTCACGAGATTATATGTTCCCTAAGGGCAGGGATTATCATTCTTTTTTTTATTTTATGTTTAGTACAGTGCCTGGTACTTAATAAATGTTTATTTAAGTGAATTGTTTTGAGTTGCTAAAAGATCCCACATATAACATTTTTGTTTTCCTGTAATTTTTGTTGGTCACCTTCATGATAATTCTCTTATTACTTCCCTAAATGTGGTAGCCAGGTAGTGCAATGGATAGAGTGCCCAACCTGGACCTAAATTCAAATCTGACCACAGACCCTAACTAGTGACTCTGGGAAGTCATTTAACTATTTACTGCAGTACCCACGTCTATAAAAATGAGCTGAAGAAAGAATGGTAAGCCACTCCAGTATCATTGCCAAGAAAACCCCAAATGGGATCACCAAGTATTAGATAAGACTGAAACAACTGAATAAATAGTATTCTGTACTATGACTGTTCTTATAGTTTACTATCAGGAATTCATTCATCTTAAATTTGAATCTTTTACAGAGTAATCTGGAGAGTAAAATAAAAGATGTGGTTTATATTTTTAAAATATGTCAAGTGAGGGAACAGCAACTTTCAACTTTAAGAATATTCTTAAGTAAAGAGAAAGGAAGTTTTGGTGGCCCAGAATCTAAACATCTACAAAAATGCTACAACATTGTTACTACCTACCTTATAGTGACCCTGTAGTGCAATTGCATTTGGTTCTGAATTTCATGCCATTATAAAACTATGAAATGAGAGACTTTTATGGTTGGTTGGACCCTCTGTAGGCACCTAGTTTAATCTACACTCCCAAAGGCTAATCCTTATTTTTTACAATTATTTTCCTTATAATCAAAAGAGAGGAATGTGGATTTCCATGACATTTTGATAGAATTTACAACTGTTACTCTAGTCTGCCAGTGGAAATATATTTTTGAGTGTCATCCAATGAGTAAAATGAGCAAGGTATTATCAGCTTTTCAAACACTACATTTTTTAGAAAATGAGCAAAGGATTTGTATGTCATTCACAGAGTTTTAGTGTCAGACATAACACTTCTTAGTGGGAAATGTTTAATACCCTTTTCTTAATCAAAATGAAATTCCACATAAATGACTAGTTGATAAGGGAGAAAAAAAGAGAAATGTCCATTAGTCACATCGTGCAAGATAAAACTTCCTCAAAAGAATGAAACCAAGCTAATTGAGAATTTCAGAAATAAAGCATTATGACTTTTAATCAGAAGGATAAAAATCTCAAATACAAAATCACTCAGGCAGAAAGAAGCAATGGATGACATTGGACATTTTGATCCTTGATGCTTAGTTTCGCCCCCACCACAAGCTTAAAGTTTGAATAAACATTCTTTCCTCTTGCTTGCCTTTAGCTTTTACATACTGAAGTTGTCAAGTTACTCTCTGATTGTATTATTCTTCTCTTTCTTCAGGCTTTTACCGGGAATAACTCATGCATAAAGATAATGTGAAAAAGCCTTCATCTCTAGTGCTTTTTCTAATTGTCAAATTTACAGTAAAGGGGATAATAGCTATTGAGCACTGATTGATCTGGGTTTCCATAAAGAATATGACAGTTTCTTGATAACAGTATGCAATATTAACATTGTGGTATGCTTGCCTTCATTAACTGACCACTTTCAAGATTTTTGCATAAGAAAATGTATTAAAAGAAATATCCTTGTAGCTGAATCACATTGTGTTTAAAAAGAATAAGAAAAATATGGAACATCTGGATGATTGAATTTGTGTAACTAATCTCCCTTTATATTACATTTTTTCCTGATTACTTTTTTGTTGTTAATGTTTTTAATTAGAACTGCAATTTCTTCAGTATACCATTAAGATTGGGTCCTACTCTGTTACTTGTATGTATTTTTTTAAGCATCAGAAGAATTTCTTAAGCCCTGAATTGTCTCCTATAGTAATGAAAAAATGTAAGCAAAGCACACTGACAAGGCAGCTTTGTCACTATATCTAGACTAAGGAAGTAAGCATGTTTCTTTCTCTTTGTTCAGAGACAAAGAATAATTTTCAATTATTTGGAGAGTGTCAATATTTTTTAAAAGGTTCACATTTATATTAATTTAGTTACTGTATAGTCCTCTCATACCTATTCTTTGAACTATGCATCAACACATATAGGTCTTCCCATGTTTTTCTAAATTACTAGGATTCATCAATTCTTGCCTTAGAGAAACTCCTATCAAATGCAGAGTTGAAATCATTCTGTAATCTATAGTCTTGGTGAATTGCTTCAGGCCATTGATAGCTTTACCTGCTCCATATCATCAAGGCAATATGTGTCAGAAGTGGGACTAAGTCTGAGTCTTTTGGGCTCTGAAGTCCATTTTCTAACCATTCTGATGTACTATTTCTCTTATAGTCTCATATGACATAATAGTTTCCATCATATCCATATATCACAATCTATTTAGGTATTTCTTAGATAATTACTTATTTTCAGATTATTGATATTACACAGAGTGGTAGTAGGAATATCTATTTTTTTTTTTTTACTTCCTTGGTGAAATGTGCTCAGTAGTGGGATTACTGTATCAAAGGGTATAAATAGTTCATTTATGTTTTTCATATAATAGCAATTTGTTCCTCCAGAATGATTGGACCAATTGACAGCTTTATTAACAGGGTCTCAGTATGTCTGTTTTTCCTTAGGCCCTTCAACCTTTGCAATCTCTTTTTCATCTTTGTCAATTAAATGAGCATGAAGTGAAACCTCAGAGTTATTTTAATTTGTATTTCTCTTATTATTAATTCCCCCTCCCCCTAACTACTCATCATTAGCCAAAAATTAGTCTCCTCTTGATGTAAGCTTCACTTCCTTCTGCTCTGGCTCTCCCCATATACGACTTTTTTCGTAACTTTATCTTTCAGATTTTGCCTCTTTCTTGAAGAAAAGATTAACATAAAACCTTTTCTGATCCTCTGAACTTCTAGTGACCTTCTTCTTAAATTGCCTTGTATTTAACTAATTTATATATTTTTGTTTCTTCTGTATATTTTTGTTTCTTCTGTATATTTGTAAATGACTATTTGTTCTATTTATTCCCATCCACAATTAAAATGTAATCACTTTTCCAGAAGGGATTATTTCATCCAAAATTTCTTTCTCTCCAATGTCTATCACAGTGCCTGGCTCAAAATAGGTGCTTGATAAATATTTGTTGCATTGATCTATGGTAGTGAATGATAAGGCAACAAATCTGATGGGTGAAATGTCAAGTAACAGTTTTTCACCCTCCCTCCCTTACCTTCCCCCTCCAGAACACACTAAGCAATTTGATATTGGTTAAATATGTGTAATCCTTTTAAACATCTTTCCATATTTGTCATGTTGTACCAGAAAAATCAGACCAAAAAAAGAGAAAACCATAAGAAAGAAAAAGCAAGCAAGCAAATAAGATGGAGAACATACTATGCTTTGATCCACATTCAGTCTCCATAGTTCTTCCTCTGGATGGGAATGGCATTTTCCTTCCCAAATCTATTGGAATTGTCTTGAATCACCACATTGCTGAGAAGAGTTAATTCTATCATAGTTGATCATCACATAATCTTCCTGTTATTGTGTACAATGTTCTTTCTGGTTCTTCTCACTTCACTCAGCATCAGTTTGTATAAGTCTTTCTAGATTTTTCTGAAATCAGCCGGTTCATCATTTCTAAAAAAAAAAAAAAAAAAAAAAAAAAAAAAAAAAAATTTCATTACATTCATATTCCACAGTTTATTTAGCCATTCCTTAATTTATGCACATACACTCACTCAATTTCCAATTCATGCCACTACAGAAAGTCACTAAAACATTTTACACATATCGGTCCTTTTCTCCATTTTATGATCTTTCTGGGACACACGTACTACTGTTTCAAAGTAGTAACACTGTTGGATCAAAAAGTACACACAGTTTTGAAGCCCTTTGGGCATAGTTTCAAATTTTTCTCCAGAATGCCTGGATCAGATCACAACTCCATCAATAATTCATTACTGCTGGATAGCATTTCTCAAGAACATTAGGAAAACTGCCCTGATAGCCTGGAACCAAAGGGAAAAATAGGCTTTGAAAGAATCTACCAATCATTTCAGGAAAGAAATGCCATAATAAAAACTCCAAGGTACATTATAGCAAATTTCAGAACTATCAGATCAAGCAAAAAGCAATATAAGTGACCAGAAAGACACAATTTAAATATTAGGGAATCACATTCAAGATTACACAGGACTTGACAGCTGCAAAGATTGGGGGGGGGGAGGTATGGTACATGACAAGTTAAAGGAAGCTAGAATTAAGACCAAGATTCATTTTACTGGCAAAATTAAGCATTAATGCATCAAGGGGGAGGGAGGCAGATGGTCATTCAATGACATGAGAAAGATTCAAGATTTCATAAGAAGACCAAAAATGAAACAAAAATTTCAAGATTTAGGAGAAGCATAAAAAAAGAAAAGAAAACTTAAATTCAATAGATATAAACTTTTTTCTCTATAGAGAACTGAAATGAGCAGAACAGGGAAACATTGTACACAGTATTGGCAACATTGTGTGATGATCACCTATGAATAACTCAGCTGCTCTCAGCAACACAATGATCCAAGACAAAGGAGCCATGAAGGAAAATGCTATCCATATTCAGAAAAAAGAATTAATGGCTCTGAATGCAGATTGAGGCATATTTTTCCCACTTTATTCTTTCTCGAGATTCTTTTTTATTCCTTTTTATTTATTTCTTTTTCACAACTGTCACTGATATGGAAATATGTTTTACATGTATAAACTTTATCAAACTGCCTACCATCTTTGGGAGAAGGAAGGGGAGGAAGAAAGGAGGGAAAAAAGAAAATACTATTAAAAAGTATAATAAAAATCAAACTGACCAAGTCAAGCCTCTAAATTAGACAATCCAGAAACTACTTTTATTTACAAATCAGGTAGCTGAGTTTCTAAGATGATGAAATATAATGCCCTTTTATAAAAACAATGGTAATCTAAATATTTGGGTAGGCAAACTTGGAGAGCTCTTTCTCAGTGAGGGAGTCACAGAAGTTATGAAACTTGTTATGATTGAAAGAAAAATTACATATGATTTTTCAGTTGTAATTTTGCTATTGTTATGTTGAATACAATGAGTTAATAGAAGGTACTTCTTTGCAATTGACTTCTAACTATATTTTGATTATTAAGTAAACTAACATTTATGCCTAGCTTTTGTCAAAATAATTCTGAGTACCTCTGATAATTTTGTTAAGTCATTTTTTGGAGGAATGATTACTGAGAGAAAGTCAACCCAAAACTATTGTTTTTCTATCACATCAGTATTTGCTATTTTGCTTGGCACTTCCAGAGAGGCTGCTATCAGAATAACAGGGGGCTTTTATTCCTTTGGGTCTTCTATTTTTCTGAATATAATACTTACAGAGATCATTCTTTATTTGTATAATCCAGATCTAGAAATCTTGGCTTGTTCTGAAACCTAGACGTAGACAAAATTTTGAGGGAGTTGAACTTTTTCTTCGATGCTTTCTTACCTGCACTGCCTGGATTCTTTCTATTCTTTAATTAGAGATTAACTAGATGGTTTAGATAGAAAGGGTTGAAGGTATGAAAAAGAAAAAGGAGGGTAGGAGAGAGAAAAAAAGAAATAAGGAAGGGAGGAAGGAAGGAAGGAAGGGAAAAGGTAGAAGACAGAGTTGTTTGAGAAATTACTGTGATCTAGTCACTTTACTAGGACTGGGAATATAAATATAAGTAAGCAATATAGCTCATGCCCTTAAGGAGATACATTTTAAAGTCTTCACAGCAAAAAGAGGGAAGCTTGAAAGACAAGAGATGATGGTGGCTCTTGCCATGGATATTTCTGAAAAGTGTCATGAAGCCCTAATTCTGAATAATATAAGGTGAAAAATCATGTATCAGAACCAGAAGAACCAGTGGTAGATTCCATAGTCCAAGATCAGGGATAATTATGATGCTAAAGTAGGGTGAGGGGATGCCATAGTCTTAACACTATAATTCCCTATCTAGGTTTGGCCTCCATGGACATATTCAAGATCTGTCTGAAATTCTTGAGCTCCATTAAAATGTGAGTTCTTCGTGGACAGGGATTATTTTTTTTCTTGATTTTTATCTCCAGTTTTTCCAACATTGTTTGACACATAGTAAGAGCTTAATAAATATATATAGTCTCACTGAATTGATTTTTCCCTTGTGCTCCAATAAAACAAGGCATCCAAGATTTGGCTTATTTAGAGACTTAGATATATCATAACTGTTCACTTTATGATAAAGGAATAGGGTCAAACTTTAAGAAAATTTTATTGGAGGGGTTAAGATATTTGAATTTGAGGCTACTTTTCTCTCTTCATACTTATCAATCCTATTCCTTAGAAGAAAGCTGCCCTCAGAATAAGGAAGTCTTTAGCTTTGATAAACATTAGCTGTGTGACAATGGGAAATTCATTGTCCATCTCTGTGCTCCAGGTGACTTCCTAAAGTTTAAGTTGGAGAGAAGTTGCCAATCTGTATGTTGTAGAAGGAATATATTCATGGGAGCTCCCTATGCTGAAGAACTCACAGGTTTATCTGCTCCTAACCCAAACCTCCAAGAAAAATGGAAGGAATAGAATAAGCATTTATTAAATTTCTAGTCTGTGTAAGACATTGTACTAAATGCTTTACAAATATTTCTTGAAAGCTAAAAAAAATAAATCAAACAATAGCTAGTTTTGGCTGAACCTCAGATAACTATAAATGAGCTTTAAATATCTCTTTTTAATAATAGTCACAAATTTTGAATAATTAGAAGATACATTATTTAGAAGGTATTGCTTTTAATACTTCTTTACTTCATAAAAAGAAGAGATAGTAAGTGATAAAATATTTCCCATTGCCTTTCTTCAAATTATTAGTAAAAGACACAAAAGAGCAAGTCTTTTCTAACTCTGGAGAGAAAGAAAGGTTTTACATATTGCTGGTTGCTGCCAGAAAAAGCACTCGATATCTTCTGATTGTTAGTAGTAATAAGATTGCACATGATCTATCTCATCTTTGGCATTACATAACAGATGAAAGTAGAACAAGAGAGAAAAAAATCACCTTTGTCAAGCAGAAGGTTAGATTGTATTAAAATAAAATCTTAATGGAACCAAAGTGAAGACCTGTATCCTTTCCAAGATTTCTGGTGGGAAAATTTCAGCAATGATGAATTATTTCCCAAATGAAGTAATTAGTGAGTAGCACAGTAGAATCCACAATAGAAACATTGTAGTTTTTATAGCCTAGAAGAGGCAAAGAGACTTGCAAACATTCAGACATACAGCATCACCAACCCTCTGAAATCATGTAGTCTCACCTTTGTCTGAATGAATTTCTATAATACACCTAACAAGTTGAGTGTCTCCATTGATTATCATGGTTACCTTTCAAACATAATGATCCACCTTTTCAATGAACACCTCAAGCCAAAGACAGTTCAGCACCTCCTGAGTAAATTCCTTTAATTTTGGGGATACCTTTAATTATTAGGAAGGTTTTCCTAACAATAAGCCTAAATTTTCCACTTAAACCATTCATCCACTGTTCCTAATTTTACCTTTAGGGTAATCTCTCTTCTATATGACATCAAAAACTTCAAGACATTTACCATCCTCTAAGTTTTTTTTTTTTTTTCAGACTAACTGCCCATAAATCCTCTAAGTGAGCTTTCTATGGTATAATTTCAAGGTCTTTAACTTCCTGCTCTCCTCTTTGGATGGTCTCTACCATATCAATGTCCTTCCTCAAGTATGGTACCCAGGACTGAACACAATAATCCAGGTGCTACCTGGGACAAGACAGAAGATAATCAGATGCTTATCTTCTTAGCCTTCAACATTCTTCATGCAGTCTAAGATCACATTAACTGTTTTTACCTTCTCCCTTGAAAACTTCTTAAACCCTTATAGGTTCAATTATCATTTCTATGTAGATGACTATCAGATTTATGCAAACATTCCTCTATGAACTCTGGCCCCACATCACCAATCACTTAATAGATATTTCAAACTGGATGCCTGATAGGCATTTCAAAACCAACAAGGGGGAAAAAAGGTCTCATTTTTCTACCCCCAACATAGGGGTCTGATTATTTCTCAAAAAATTCCCAGTTATTTCTAGGACCAAATATAAACGTCTCTATTTAGAATGTAATGCCCATCTGTTCCAAAACTTGTTTTCTCACATTGTGATTTATTATTTCTCTTCAGATACTCCATCATTTTAAGGAACTGATTTTCTTTCTGTTCTTATTGATAACAATTCATTGTCTGTCTCTATTGAACAACATTTTCTGTTCCCATGCTTGGAATTCATTTCCTCCTCACCTCAGCTTCTTAGAATCTCTAAATTGTTTAAGACTCAATACATATGATGCCTTTTTCATGAAATCTATCCTATTTACTCAGCTACTAATGTCCCAGGTCCAAAAACAAATAAACTAATATTTCAGCAATATGTTGTAGAGACATCAAGGTCAATCATACCTGACCATTACTCTCTACTCTTCTGATTGGAGGGCAGAACTAAGAAGCCCTTTTCTGAGTTTCCCTTTGATGAGGGAACTCTGGCCATCAAACCCTTCATTTCCCACTCTTTTGCAGGTTTCACTACTTTGGATTTTTCATTATCCATTTCTTATAGGTATGAGAGTTGGATCTCAGATTTCATTGGTACTGAATTCCTGATAAAGAAACTGATGCCAGTCAGCACCTTCTTTGCCATTTATAATCACAGAGAGTTGCCTAAGTCTCAGAGAGATTAACTAATTTGCCCAGGGTCAAACAGCTAGTATGTGTCAGAGGCAGGATTTAAACCCAGATGCACCCAAATCTGAGGGAAGCTCTCTATCTATTATGCCAAACTGTCTCACTTCCTACCTTATACTGCTAAAAGATTGGACATATTTGACAAACTGAAAATATCTCATCATAAAAATATACATAATCACTACTGAAGTGTTATGTTATTTCACTGAAATTGCTCAGAGACATTAGATGCATCAAAAAAGCTTAGTAAGAAAAAAGAAGGCTCTTGGCAGGGAAGTATCACTTCCCTGTTGTACAGTGATCTTTTTATTTTTTAACTTTTATTAGTAGCTTTTAACAAATATTGTCTTCATTTCCAAATATACCCCTTCCTCTTGTCCTTCACAGAGAGCTATCCTTTGTAACAGAATAAAACAAAAAAGGGGAAGGGAGAGGGAGAGCAGTTCAGCAAAACTAAACAACAAATTCACTGACATTAGAGATAATCTTCTATACTCACAATGTTCTCCCTCCTTTGTAAAAAAAAAAAAAATATGAGGGAGGAAAGTACTTTTTTTCTGATATTAGGTAGTTTATTATCAAAAGCCCAGTCTATCATTATAAAATTGACAGAAAATAAGTCATTCAATTTTAAAACTCAATACTATGAGCAGTTCAATGAGAGATAAAGTTAAATCTCTTCACTCACACTGTTTAAGATGTACAGACATACATAGTTTTTTATTATCTGTTCTAATAGAATAGAATAATAGTTTGCACAGTGGATCCTGAAATCAGTAGGGCCTGAGATCAAACCTAGACTCAGACACTTATTTGCTGAGCAAGTATTTTGACCTTTCTTATCTCAGTTTCTTCATCTATAAAATAGAGATAATAGTATTATCTATATCCTAAGGTTGTTGTAGGGATAAAATGATAAAATATTTGTAAAATTCTTTTCACACCTTAATTCATTATAAAATGCTCATTATCATCATCATCATCATTTATCATTATATCACAATTAATTCCAATCAGTAGCAAATATTTCTTAGTTATATAATGTATTAAATATTTTAATATTAAATAGTATTAGTATTAATTAAATATTATTATTAAATCATCTTTAAAATGTATTAACTTTTTTCTTTTGACAGAAGATTTATTTTCCTACTTTGTTATTCTGATAATATTAAAGTAAGTTGTCCCTGAACTCAAACAACTGATAGAACTATAGCACCAGCTAATAAAATATGGACAAGGAAAAGTGTAAAATATATATATATATATATATATATATATATATATTCTTCTTTGCCACTCATCAGTTTCTTTAACTTAATCAAATAATTTCTCCTCCTTCTCACTCAGTTTCTTCATCTTTCAGCTAGGGATCATTTTATCCACTTTATCTCTAACACAGAATGTAAGAATAAAATAAGACAAGAAATTTTAAAAATATTTTGAAAAGATCAAGTGATTTGTAAATGAAAAGTATTGAGAAGTTTGCTAAGTAGCAAACTCACGGGTGGGCTGGCTACCATTACAGATTTTTCATGTATCCCCCAAAGGGTAGAATAATCATACATAGCTAATCAAGATTTGCTGCACACAAACAATGATATAATGGACTTTCATATATAGTTGTTATATATCTCCTTTAGCTTCACCTCCTGTACTCTTTCCCTTTTCCCTAATCCTTCCCTGTATTTTTCCCTAATTCCCTTTCCTCTCTCTGAGATTAATTTTAAGGTACTATCCTAAACCCACCCTCACTGCTCCATCTTCTTTTATTTCTCTTCCCTTGCCTGTTGGGGATTAGCAGGATAGACTTAGAGTTATAAGAGATCATAGAATTTATTGAACCTAACCCCCTTATTTTGTCTTACTACAAGGTAGTAAATGTAAGTAGTAAATGGGAAGGCTAGGATTTGAACTCAGGTCCTCTGGTTCCAGATTTATAATTCTTTCCAACATACTATGTTATCTATCTAAGTACTTACTATTGTATAACAGGAGCTGGAAAATTATTACCACACATCATCATCACCTTCTTCATAATAGCTAGGATTTATACAGCACTTTAAGATTTGCAAAGAACTTGATAATTATCTTGTTTCATCTTCACAACAATCTTGAGAAGTAGGTGCTACTAGAAACTCCATTTATTTTCATTTTAAGAGATGAAGATCTCATTAAGGCACTCAGAAGTGAAGTGACTTGCCCAGGGACACACAGCTTGTAATTGCATAAGACTGGATCTTATATAAGGTCTAACACTGTATCATTCACTATGCCAACCAGCTCCTAAAATATGAAATAATTCAGAATAGGTTTTGATAAATTCAAGTGAGATGACAAACTCTTAATAAGTTCTTTAAAAAAATTAAATACTTTGATCTATTAAGGTTGACACAAAAAAAGTGAAGCCATGGACTTCTGAGCTCAATTTGATCATTCTTCCAGATGACTCACTCTCTCTTGTACTTACTGGTTTATGTGACTAAGTTCTGTCAATGTTCTTTAGTCTCTCTTTCCTTCCTTTCCTCCCTCCCTCCTTCCTTCTCTTTTCCTCCCTCCTTCTCTCCTCCTCCCCTCTCCCTCCCTCCCTCCCTCTCTCTCTCTCTCTCTCTCTCTCTCTCTCTCTCC
>JAJPUD010006423.1:72685-113305 GCA_023553655.1 Myrmecobius fasciatus
CCATCCCTCTTTCCCTCCCTTTCTCTCTCTCATCTTTCCCTCCCTCCTTTTCTCTCTCTCCCTCTCCCTCCCCCCTCTCTCTGAATCTGTCTCTTTCTCTCTGTCAGTCTGTCTTTCCTCTGACATTTTGCTTTTACTTATCTTTGAACATGTTATATTCCTTAGTATAATGTAGAAATGTTTCTGGTTTTTTCTTTGCACCCAGAGTCTAACACAATGCCATGCATATTATAGATCTTTAATAATTGTTTAATTGATGAATTGCTCCATTTTCTTTGTTCCCATGGGGATTTCCTTCTCTATGCTCCAAGACTGTGGGGGAACCTAAGTTCCCAGGCCTCATATAGCATATGTTCCCTGAAAATGATATTGCTGATAAATTTATTGTCTACTCCCAGTAGAGTTAGGTTATTCTTAGCAGAAAAATCACAAAATCTTGGAATTGGAAGGAACTTCAGAAGCTTTCCCTTTCTGAACTAGTATATGTGAAATCTTATCTGCTAAAAAAAAATCCTATGTGAACTATAGTGCATGTAAAATCTTATTTGCTAAGAATTGTATGTGCTACTAAGACTTGGGTATTTTTAACACCCCAAAATGGTAAAAATGAAATGAGTCATGATTATCTCTGTGGGTACAAGTGGGTGCAAATGAAATGATCATTGCCAAAAGATTCTTGTTGGATGGGCCTACTGCTATTTATGACTCTATCTTAGGCTCATTGTGTGACTAAAGGCTTTGCCAAAGCCCTGTCTTACTGGGAGTGAGAAAGGCTAAAACTTACAATGGAACAATGATTAAAGGGAACCATATTTCATCACAGGGGAACATACCTGAATGTGGTAATTTGAGAATAATTGGGCTTTGGTGAGAGGAATGACAGGAATCATCTTTCCAGGACACTTCCACTCTTATTTGAACTGGTATGAGGAGAAATATGATGCCTCATTACTAATATTACCTCCTACTAACATCCTTTTCAAATATATATAAACCAAGGAGAAAGCCCCTCAGGGTAAAAAAATGTACTATGTCATAGAGAATTATTCTCTTTTCATTTATGACAGACAAGGTATATTTAATATCTATCACAAGACAAAAAAGAGAATATTTTTCCTTGGTGGAAAGTTATCCTATTTCTCCTGATCTTCCCTGAGCTAAGCAACTTCTGTGACGTAAACTGATATTCCAAAAAGCAGATTTCTCCAAAGTGTGATTCAAATTTACTTGCAGCTAAATAGCATGTAAGATGGGATGTAAGCAGCACCACTGTATATTTCTTTATGATTTTGACTCATACCTCCAGGGGAAAAGATAAAAGAGAAATGGTTGTGGTGGTGGTGGGGGAAATCTGATATCAATGAGACCTTAATAAGAATTCAATTCTTCATATATAATATCTGCTCATCATATGTTCTCTGGACATTGCTTAAGCATTTCACCCAGAATGAAGATTCTTAGATGGTTAATGAAGCCAGGGCTTATAAGAACTAAATTTAATGTGTATTAAACATTACACATTATGTAATGATGTAATGATGATACTTTGATAAATACCATCATTGCTATAAGCATTACACTTCACCACTGTTAATTTCTATGTCTTTTTTAAAATCGTTGCCATACCTGTTTTACCAATTATAAAATTTTGTTGCACTATAGCCTTATGCCTCTTTCCATCATTACTAGTTCATCTCCCTCCCTTTCTTTTTACTTTCTTTTCCTCCTTTTCTTTCTTCTCATACTCTCTTTTTATTTGTTTTTTTTTCCCTTTTTTCTCCTCTTTTCTCTTCCTTCTCCTCCTTACAGTAATTCTTGTCTCTGAAGTGGTTTGTCAATTTTCCCAATATTTAATGGAAATCACTTGAAGGAAAGAGAGAGGGAAATCATCAGTTTTATATATTGGGATCCTAATTGTGGAAGGGGGCATGTTTTTATTTTATTTTATTCATTCATTTATTTACTTTTTTCAAACTATTCCAAAGAAGTGATTCCATTACATTATTACAGAGAACTCTCCAGTTCAAAGAATGTGTGTCATATATGGTGAAGGCATTCAGGATACTGTGTTGATTTGAGTTCCAGCTGTCTGTTCTATAACATGTCTTGGTCTGATGAACAAATGGCAGCTCTCAAGCAACAATTTATAAGTAAGAAAGAAAAGTTGAAAAATGAAGAAAACTCTAGATCATTCAAAGAATAAAAATAATAATAAAACAATACTTAATATAATATAATATATAATAAAATACTATAATCTTATAATATAGTATAATGATATACACAATTTAAATAGTTATTTTAAAAACATATAAACTAAGCTTTCTAAGAGAGTTTTGTTCAGTCAATAAATACTTTCTGAGAAATTTCTCTTGGAGGATTTGTTTAATTTCTTTACCTATAACACGAGGATAGTGAACATCACAGTGTTGTTCTAGAGCTTCTTAAACTGTGGTTTGCAACCCCATATGGGGTCTTGCAACTGAATATGAGGATTGGAAAATTATGATTTATTATCAGAAAATGTTTGGTTCATATACCTATTTCATATACCTATACAACTAGGGTCACATCAAACTTTCTCAGGTGAATAGGGGTTGCAAGTAGAAAAAGTTTTAAAAAACTATTCTACATCCCTGCTCTTGCTTACATGCTTGAAAATGAATTGTGGGTCCATGAGAACATTTCAACAATAGCTATATTTTATTATTAAAATATTAAGTATGTATCATTTATTTATTAATTTAGAAAACTTTTTATACATACATATACATATATACATATGTACATATATATAGATATAGATAAAGATAGTTTCCTCTTTAACTCATTTTCAAAGAGAAGGGAGTTCCACAACTACAGTCCTCCTTCCTCATCTATTTCTCTGGGTTAGTTCATTCTCTCACACCTTATTTCTATAAGATAATTAGTCTTTTTACTTTTTTCCTTAAAGGTTTTGCCTTTTAGAATCACATCATACTTTGTTCTACCCCAATCTTTCTTTCAAACTATCCAGTTACTATTGATAATCTTAGATATGCAGCTTATATTTCTACATAAAGAACATAATCTGTTCATCCTTATTGATTCCCCTGTAATTAGTTTTTGATGTTTAGTTTATATTTCTCTTAGATTTTGTATGTTATTTTTTTCTATTAATTTCAGGTCTTTTGCAACAAAATCCTGAAATTCTGTCAATTCAATGAATATCTTTTCTTTTTCTTTGTTCAGAATTGTGCTTAACTTTGCTGAATGTATTTTCAGTCACAACCCCAATTCTTTTCTTTGCAAAATATAATGTTCCAAGACATGTAGTTCTTTAATGTAGACATTGCTAGATCTTGTATGATTCTAAGTGTGGCTCTAGCATATTTGAATTGTTTGCTTGTACTATTTTTTTCTTTGACCTGGGAGTTTGGAATTTGGCCATAATATTCCTGTAGATTTCCCTCATGGGATCTCTTTCAAGTGGTGATTGGTGGATTTTTCCCCTATTTTTACTTTCCCTTCTTGTTCTAACACTTTAGTTATTTCTTGTGTTATTGCATCAAGATTCTTTTCTTGATTGAAGTTTTCAGTTAGTCCAGTTATTCTTCTGTTTTCTCATTTTGATCTGTACTCCAAATCATTTATTTTTCTTATGTCTCACATTCTCTTCTATTTTTTCATTCTTTATGTTTTATTATTTATTGGTCTTTTGTAACTTTACTGCCTTCCCTTTGCCTAATTCTAGTTTTCAAGGAGTCATTTTATTTCTTAATATTCTGGATCTCCTTTTCTAATGGTTAACTTTTTTTCACAATCTCATTTTTCTTGAATTGTTCCTTTTTTAAAAATGTCCTCCATCTCTCTAATTCCATTTTAAAGTCTTTTTTTTTTGAGTTCTTCTATGAATTCCTTTTGGGTTAGATTACTATTTGATGTTAGTCTTTAATTTAGGAGAGGCTTTTTCTGCTTCATATCCTCCCCTGAAGATGAACCCCAGTCTTTATTCACATAGTAATTTCTTACTTTTGGGTTCTTTGTCCTTTGTTCATTATTTTTTTTAAAATTTTTTTAATTTATAGCAGCTTGCTATTGTAATCACCTCTAGTTCTGGGGTCCTCAGGTCCTCCTTCAGTTACTCCCCTCTGGTGTATTATCAAAACCAGAAACCAAGAACTCCTCTTTCCTTTTAAGTACCTGTAGCTAGCAGTATCCTCTTCTCACTGCTTCTGTACTCAATTGGGAATATGCCCAGTCTTGAAAGCAGAGCTGGACCAGTTATCCCTTATCATCAGAATTTCCCTTTGCTCAGACTCCCTACATTGTACCATAAATAAATATTTCTGTGGCTGGAGAGGAGACTACCCCCCAACCCAGCTAGTCCCTGGACACCTCAGTTGCTCTTTTAGCAGAACTAGCCCTGAGGTGTTTATATTTCATGGGCACTAAACTTTGTCCTGATATCTTTCTTTGAATCTTCTTCAAGAGGACCACTGTTCTGCCCCAAATCTAGTTTAATTTTACTGCTCTATATTTGCTTTGAGGCACTATTTTGTCTAGATTGTGGAGGTGTTCTGGAGAGCTTGGAATTTTCTGACGTACTCTACCATTTCCCCAGAATCCTCCCTGCCACAACTTTTTTGCTTGAGTAGGATTTTAGATATAAAGTTACAAGGCATCTTGGTAGCCACTTAGTTAAATCACTTAATTTAACAGTTTAGGAGCTAACCCACAGAGAGTTTGTGACATCTAGAAGAAGTTGAAAGTAGGGTTTGGGCCTATCTTCCTAACTTAAACACAGATATCTATATAAATTTGTAGAACTGATCGATTTACTTTTTTGAAAGTAATATCCCTATAGAAAAATAGCTTCAGCATCATATAAAATTCATAACGAGGTCTGAAAGAGTATTTTCAGAAATTTTGTTTAATAATGTGAGAATTTTCAGCTAGGTACAACAGAGAGGAATAATGAAGACTGGCAGCAAGAGGTTAAATTGGGCTTGAAGAAAAGAAGACTGAAACCTATCTGGGGACAGCCCCTGTCACCATAGATGTCACTCAGTATAAAGATCAAGACTCTCAAACTCTTAGGTCTTCTCTTATCAGTAAAGAGGCCAAAAATGAGTGATGAATGTCACACTCTAGATTTCAGAGAATAGCATGAATAAAAAGCAGAATATAAGCAGGTAAATCAATAGAAATAATCTTAAAACTAAAAGGAAGAATGATTTAAATCTTGAAAATATAAAGCTTTGCTAAGAAATATGTTTTATGACTTTTATAGAAATATTTTGTATAACTTCATTTGTGCCTTCTCAAATGGGAGGGGGAAGGGTGAGATAGGAGGAAGGAAGAAAATCTGGAACTTAAAATTTTTTAAATTATTCTTTTTACATGTAATTGGAAATACATACTTACATACATTTGTATATATATATATGCATATATATAAGAAATATGTGAATATTAAAGAATATTAAGGAAAGTAAACCAATCAAGTCTGCTTGAAAAGAGAATCTTGTGGAATCTCTACAAAATATGGATCAACAATAATAAGAAACTCAAAAATAAGAATAACCAAAATAGAAATGATACACATAAAATGAAAACATTAGAAATGAAAAAAAATCTGAAAACATCAACTTTCATTAATGAGTCTGTAAAATCCCGGGTTAAGGGGAAAAAGGAATAATGATAAAATATTGCTCTTTTCCCAAATATTATTTCTTTAAAAATATTCCTTCTTTGGCCTCAGACTCTTGAAACTTGCTAGCTATGTGACCCTGTGCAAGTCACTTAATCTCAATTGCCTTGCCACAGCTCCGAAAGATAAAATGGGAAGCATAAAAATTTTTTTTGTTATATAGGACAATTATAGGAATTACCATTTCTTTTATTTCCTAAGTACCTGATAAGGGCAAAGTACTCATTTCTCTAAGTTTCTTACCTTCTCTCTCCCCATTTTTTAAACTACCTAAATTGCAATTCTGGGTTATCTAAGTAGTGCAGTGGTTAAAACAATAGGTTTAGAGACAGAAAGACTCATCTATGGCCTCAGACCCTTACAAGCCACATGCCCATGGACACATGGTTGTTATGATCAGCCATAGTCTGACACATTGTAACTCTACTCTAACAATGATGTCATCTTGATCCTTTTCAAAAACAAAGGACAATTTGTCCAACCTTGGACAAATCACTTAACCCTGTTTGCCTCAGTTTCTCATCTATAAAGAGATAAGAAAATGGCAAACTACTTCACCTTCTTTCCCAAGAAAACTCTAAATGAGGTCACAAATTATAGGATATTATAGAAATTACTAAAGAGCAACAAATCTGAAACTCTTCCACAAAAGAAAAAAAATAAAACTCCAATTCATATCTAGGAGGCTTAAAGTATTAATCTAGGGTGAAATAGAAAGAATAAGGAATACAAGAAGTTTCAAAATTAGATAGCAACAAAATGCATTTTTAAAAAATTCAGAGGTTCTGAGTGTAAACAATAAACCATCAGTTCGAAGAATCTTCAGATTATCCTCTTAAAAAATCCTTCAATTCAAATTCCAGGCCATATACTATATAAATTGAACAATTTGAATAACAAATAAGTTATGTAAATGATCAGAAAAAACACCCTTCATTAGAACAATAAAAGAATTCTGTTGTTATTACAAGAAGTTTTAGGAAAAAAAATAAGTAAATAAACAAAAGGTAAAGGAACTTAAACTTCAGTTCAAAATGACATATGCTAAAAATCTAATCTTAATTAGAAGTAGAAATTATATCCTTGATGGCTAAATTAGGACTAAAGGAAAGAGAACTCAAATTTGCATAGTTCAGTCCTAAACCATGACTTAGTAGTTACTTAATCCTTAGTTACTAAAGACCCATGCTCCCAAATCATATATGCTCTAATGAAAGAAGTGGTTAAGACAGCTTTAAAGTCTAGTATTAGGTTTCTGTGTCTCATTTCTTTGCTCAAAGGCATTTTTTTCATCCATTTTGTTTGTCTATTGTGGATGATCAAATTATTCTTTTTTGAGAAGTTTTGGAGCATTGGTGATAAAACTATGTTTTTCTAAGATGATGTCATGTGCATGCTGGAGCATCTGTAGGCTATAACCATCTTTAAAGTATCTTTTGCTCATTTCTATTTTATTTTGCAGAACATCTCCCTACTACACTAAATATAAACATATTAAAGGTAAATTAACATATTTCTTCTAAAAGGGCTGTTGTAAAGCTATTCTCTTTTTTACTCCTTGCATTTGTTTTTGACTCCAAAATTAAATTTTAATCAAATACTTTTGAAAATAATCTGAAAAAAAGTTTCTTGTGACTAATATTTATGTTAAGATTTTCTATGCGTATATTCTCCAACACAATGCATTCTGTGGGAAAAAAATAAAGTTTTTTTTTTCCTTTTAAGTTTAGGTAAAGTGATTTCAAATTAAGTGAAAATGTGTTCTGGAAATAGCCCCTGGATATGACTTGTATTTGTATAAGAAAGAGATTAATTTCTGGATCAATAGGTATGAGCTGAACATGGAAAAATGTAATAGTACCAGAGACTCTGCTATTGTACAGTTGTCCAGGTCACTTGCCCACATTATGCAGGAAGCATAACTCCCACCTCATTTGGAGAACAGGACAAGATACCTCCCTAAGAACTGTACAATAAGATTTGGGTATTGGAGACTTTCTCCAACTTCCAAACTATGGCAGTCAGATCCTTGTCATTGCCTATATTAAATAAAGCATAATGTCTTTGACTGCCAATAAATACAAATTCTAGAATTTGATTTCCCCCCCACTTTGCTTTATTTCTTTTAAGAACCATTCTTCTGAAACCAGAAAGTGATTAAGCCTAGGCCTTTCTCCAATATTTCTGCTGCCCTATTTTAAGTATTTTACATATGTACTTCACTGCTATGACTAATGCATTACAATTTTGTCTCTCTGGACATTTGCATGATCCCTGGCTATTATGAAAGATGCTTTTTATTCCAAAATATCTTCATTTATGGTCTTTTCATTATCTCC
Source organism: Myrmecobius fasciatus (assembly GCA_023553655.1). Taxonomy (NCBI): domain Eukaryota; kingdom Metazoa; phylum Chordata; class Mammalia; order Dasyuromorphia; family Myrmecobiidae; genus Myrmecobius; species Myrmecobius fasciatus. The sequence continues at coordinate 80,717 of JAJPUD010006423.1, forward strand.
CTTTATCAGTTAGACTATAACATTTTCCATATATGAAGCAAGATTCTCCTTTAGTTAGACTCTGGACCAAAAACCACACCTAAACAAAGCCAGTGGAACAGAGCATATGTGTTTTCATTAATAATTGATTTTTTTTAGGTCTATGATTCTCCATTTTTGTGACATATAAATAATGGATTCACTCAGTTGTTATTCAGCCAAATATTAGAATTCTTGGGACATTTGGTTGATTTATGGGTAAAATGGCAAAATATGTTTTAAATTTGTACAGTCCTCCAAAATTTGGAATGTATGACCATAGTACACATAGAACACATGAAGCCAGCTCAATTAATTAAACAAACTGATTAGTAGAATAGTAAATATACTTGTTGCAAAGTGAAAAATCCAGGCAGACTTTCTAGAAGAAACCTATGTGATACTCAAGGGAACTAGTCCAGGTTAGACATTGTATATATATGTATATATATATATATATATATTTGTAGATATAGATATATATCAGTTGAGTCAATATCCATTGTTTATCTATTTCTAACATTATGAACCACCTTCTGTTCTTACATTGCCCTGATTACATCATTTTTTGCTACAATATGCCAAACTCTTAGCTGGATGTGTATTCTTCCCCTTTCTTAGCCACCATGTGAATCTCCATTCATTGCTTGTAGATGATTTACAACTTGAATTCTTTAGAGATACTGGACATAGGCAGCCAAACAAGTTTCTGAAGAATATGATATTTTTAAAAATCACAGAATTCTTCTTGTCATTGGTCATAAAAAGCACTTGATTCCATAGAGCAAAGTATAGTCTTTCAAGCTTTTTTTGGCCACCATATATCTTTCATATATATGTCAAAATCACACAAGATTTTTAAAAAGATGTGGCAACAGACAGGAATTTGTATGGTATAGGAAGCAAGACACAAAACATAAAGCTATATGTTGCCCAAATGGGTTGGTCATAGTGTGTCTGGTCTAGAGTCTACAGGGAGTGAGATTTCCTGTATATGATAAAGTCCTCCAGATGCTCCTCTTTGTGAATAACATTGTGAGGAGCGCATCTACCAAATGATCTCCAAATTAGATTCCTGATTAGTCTGGCCTAACTATCCATATGACCAGGAAAAAAAAAAGTGGACGACAAATACCAGACTATAAAATGCAGTGGGATGGATAGTCCCTAGAATTGATAGGACAATTAACAGATAACTATTTAGAAACAATGATTTGGGCTCAGGAAGAGTAGAGAAAGCCGCATTGTAGCTGGGAAATTGTCCAGTGCTTTAAATGATCCCATGTAAATACTATGCACATTATTATGCAGATATACATGTGACCCTCCCCACAACTTCATTGACCTGGATGTGGCCCCCAGCAGGATTAAAGAGGTTTATATACTGAAGTAAACCAAACACATCTTAAACTTTTCCCTACCCCTTGCTCTTGACCCCAGAAGGGTTGGGGCAGATTAAAAGATTCTTGAAAGCCCCGTCATAAAGAGAACTGCTCATTATGATTATGTTATTGAATCAGCACTAATTCAACATTTGTTCTCATGGAACCAAGCTTGGGGTCACCCATGGGTAAAAACAAAACAAAACCCCTCTTGACCTTTCCTCTGGCTTAATCCTTGTCTGGACCACAAATGGATCTGGGAATCACCCTTCTCTCTCTGCAGGACATCTGCAGGGCTCATCTCTTATAATCTAGGTTTGATAGACCCAGCATCACCAGGCAATCTCCCTGCCAGGCCTCCTCGGCCTTGCTTGTGCAGAATGTGCATTATCTAAAGATCATTCTGTAAGCTATGGTCCATTCGCCTTGGCAAATACTGTTTAAATATAGCATCCATAAATAAATGTTAAATAATTCATGAACATAATTTTGTAAATTCTGCTAGGCCACACCTCTCTGGGGGCATATTTATGAACATGCGTCAGCCTGGAATCGATGCATCTGCCAAGCTCCTTGCCTCTGAGGCAGAATTCCCACATCTAGCCCAAAATGCTGCAAACGAGTCCGATTCCCCTTCAGTAGTCATCCATCATACTGTCACTTTAATTCAGATTCTGCTACTTGTTTTAATAACATACATCTTACACAAAGAATATTGCTAACACAAGAATCTTGGGGTAGATTTTTACAACCTCATAAAATGATATTAACCCTTTGATCCCTGATATTCTTTTCATTGAGCAGAGAGCTTTGGAGTTCTCTCCCCGACATCCATCCCTTTTACTCCCTCCAATCTCCTTGATGCTTATCAATAACCTCTGTTCATCTGGTCTATACAGCACTAGGATCTGACATCAATCACTGCAGTAAAAATATTATTCCTCCAGCTTTACCTTCAAGAATTATGGAAAGAATAAAAGTGTTATTGCAGGAATTATTTAGCAAACAATAGATGGATAAAATGTATTACAGGAAGTGTTAAATTATATCGACTCATTACTGAAAAACTACTTGAGATAGGAAAAGGTAGCTCAAAATACCCTCCCCACCCCCAACTAACCAAAGTAGTGCAAAAGAACAATAGATAGACTTCACAAAAGATTTCAGGGGAAAATCAGGCTGAGGAGACTAGGCTTTCTTCTCTTGAAAGGGGATGGAAGGGATAGGGAGCCAGTTTGGAATATAACTTTCTCTCTCTTTCTAATGTATCTGTTTTAGATGTTAATTTAGAATTTATAGACCAATGATACCTGTTTCTATCTAGTTTGGTGGAGATTGGCAGATTATGGCTTCTTCAAAAGAGAATAGATCTATGTCATTCCCTTCTTCTCTTTAACATCATCACCATCATTTCCCCCAAGAAATTCATAGGAGAGGGAAGTATACAGCTCAGCTCACAGCATCTGAGTTTTTGTCATTACTGGAAGCCTAGGGCATGCCAGTGTTGGCAGTCCCTTCCAACATTGGAAAATGCTGCTGCTGAAATGCCAGATTAAGCCAATTACTAAAATCAGGCCTGTATTTTAAATACTATTAACGATACCTAAACAAGGTTGGAAACCATGTTTTTTTGACCAAGTAGTCTCTTATCAGTTAATGCAGAATGTTTTTTAAGGCATAATGTTACACTGGGCTCCTGGGATTCATTTGATCAACATGATTAAATTATTCCCTTACTCAGCTAGAAGGAAATTACTAGTTACCAGACATTATGTGTCTGTTAATTATGTGCAATAAGGCTCGCTCCTATCACACTAGCTCCTGCATTCATGTTCTGTGTATTTTAAAGGCATTATCATTCAAAAAAATTTAAATATTGAAAAGGAACAGCTATAATTTTGTTTCATCTATTTAATAAATAAGTAATTTGCTAAATCAGTTGTACAGAGCTACTGTTGGCTCTGTAGGCCAGCATATGCAACCTCAGGAAGGAGAGATTGCAGGATTTAACAAAAAAAAAAAAAATTAAAAATTGATAGCCCTCCTCCTTCTATCCTTACCCCTCCCCTTCCCACCTCCAGCAGCTTTATAGGCTGATGATTGGGTCATCTTTTATTGCCTAGAATTGTTCCCAAAGTATGAATGTAAGAACAAAACAATTTTCTATCTACCCCCAATATAGAATATGCTCACCTAGGCTGGATATTAGAGCCAAATTTACATTCTGTCCAAAGAAAGTTCAATCTAGAGTTGTAAAAGATTTTTGTTTTAAAGGAAGATACAGCATATGGTAGCTGAGGCCTTATTTTGTTTCCTAATGAAATGATGAGCCTCTGTTTCATATTAAAGTGTTAATCGGTCTGAAATTAGGTCTCACAAAGAGAATAGTGCTTTTAAAATGCTTAATATGATTCATTATCTGCAGTCCAAACCAGATGACGTTTCTTTTTTATCAAGAAAAGGGAACTGGAAAGACCCATCCTCCCTCCTGTGTACCCTCCCACCCCCCAGCCCTGGATTTGGTCATCCGATTTATTGAACAGAAAGCTCTTTAGAGTCAGCTCTTGAGCTGAAGGCTAGAAGGTTTTGTTTGAGTTTGAGAATCTTCATATGGTTTTGAAATCTGAACAAATATTTCAAAGAGGGTGGCTTCCCATTTGAAGTAAGTGATCCTATTAGACACTGAGATATGGCCTCTTTGTTGTGGGCCTGGGCATCATTTTATGTATGATAGCGCCGTGTCCTGCTAATATACCAAGACATTACTTTCAAGCCAGATACAGAGAGGGATGGACATGTTTCATGCACTTTGCCTTTCAATGTTAATAATGAATGACGAAAGTTCAGAGGAGAGAAGCTAAGTGGATGCTCTGCTTTAAAAGAATGAATTTTAACTAGCAATATGCCAAACTAGTCAGAAACAAATTAGATAGTCAGCAAAGAGAGCACAAAGCATTCATACTCGAGGTCTGTCCATGACTATAAATTCTGCTGGCATCCATTGTAGTAAGCACCGTTGTCCTGGGATAGTGGACCATTGCTGGGGTGAATCATCATTTTTCTCCATAATCATGTGACTGGCATTTCTGACATTATACAGACAGGGCCCAAAGGGCAAGGTGAGTGATCAATGGGAGGCAAAATGAGAATTTCTTCATCTGCTCTCTGAAAGAAATGAAAAAAAAAGAACAAAAAAAGATCTGTCGTGAGGGCAGGGCTACTCGTGGCAGTAAAAATAGCTAAAAGCAAGGGGAAGGACTTTTACACAGAAAATGTTGATTAGCCAGAATCTTTTGATTAGTTAAATCCTTTTTTTTTCCTTTTTTCCCCTTCTAGTCAACTTTTAGGAAAAAGAGCTAAATAACTGGCAAACATTAGTATTAGTGACTTATTTAGGGAAAAAAAATCAATTTCTGGAGAATATTCTAGGAACTATACATGTTCAGTCCATATTTCTGCATCCTCTACATCCTTATCAACAATTATAGATAAAGGGCACTAATTTCAGAACAAGTTCCTTGAGACACTGCAAGATGTTCATTCATTAAGCAAATATTCCCTTCTTCATTTCAATTCAATTTTATAACATTTAGTGATTATGTCCTATAGTATGTTGGAAGCATTTTGTTCACTAACCTCATCTTAGGAAAATAAGAAAGAAGGCTAATATATTTCAGAAAGACTTTCATCAATAATGCTTGAAATCTGCTTCCAATACTTATACAGAAAATTCAATTATCTAGAACAGAGTTATCTGAAAAATCCTGATTATGGAGGAGATTTTATTGAATAACAATATAAGAGAAAGGGCACCAGCTTAAGAATCACAACTTCTGGATTCTAATCAAGCCTTTACCAATAACTAGTTATATGACCTTGAAGTAAACCACTTCATCTTTCTGGGACTCAGTTAACTTTTCTATTAATTGGATTGAATTAAATTCAGTAAGATTTTATGAAATGTCCAGTATATAAATGAGGCTGTAGTAGATACTGGGAATACAAAAGTACAAAGGGGAAAAAAGAATTCTTTCTCTTTGCCTACAAGAAGTTTACACTTTATTAGAGAGGACAATATATATATTTACATATATATATATATATATTCAAAATATATACAAAGTAAATGTAATTTTGGAGATGGAGGAGATCAATTAACAATTGGGAGCAATAAGAAAAGAGCCTTGAACTTCACACTGAAAATATCAGGAAATTCCGGTATATAAACCTAAGGAGAAAGATCATTTTTGGTAAGGGGTACAACATATATAAAGGCATAGAGAAGGAATATAGAATATATAAAAATAGCAAGAAGATCCATTAGGTTAGGATATAGAAGTGTAAAAGGAACAGTAATGTGAAATCAGTCTAAAACAAAGATTCTTAGCCTGAGTTTTACAGAATAAAGTCTGTGGATAGATTCAAGGGAATCGATAAACTTGAATAGGGAAAGGATACATGTATATTTCAACAAAATTAGTTTCTTCTGTAGTTCTACATGTGATTATTTTATTCATTTACATATTATTGTATTTATGCATAATATTGCTTATTACTGTATTTATGCATATGCATTTGTGTATTATTTTAACCTATAAATGATTATTTTATGTATGAGAAGACTATAACTTTCATAAGACTTCCTAAGGATCACAGAAAAGGAAAAAAAAATTACTCCTAATTTAGAAGGATAGGTGGGAGTCAGGTTGTATAACTATCAGCAGTCAAAATTAGACAATGAAAGAGCTTATTTATATAAGGTTTTTGTGAGGATACAATGAAGTAATATATGAGATGTTCAAGGAGGACTAGCATATTTGGTGTCTACCTAATTCATTCAATTCTCAACCAGGACTCTAAGAAGCTGTAGGATGTGCAGCAGCCACACCCTGATAAACTGTCTTGGCAGATTGAGGGTAGCCACAGATCTCAAATCCATCTGCGAGTTTTTGGGGTATATATTCCAAACCTGTGAAGGCCTCTCCCTGGGGCATATTAGGTGGGATGAGAACAATCTTTTTCCAGTGGCTATGAAGGGGGCTGAATCAGGTGTTGTGGAGTGCTTAAATTTTGGTCAGATATTGAAATAGCCAAGGTCATCCACTGCATCCAGGGTCAGCGCCAGATGTTTTGTCTTTCATCTTGCCATTGGATTTCAATGACTGGGAGAGGGAGGCTGAGGACTTTGTGCAACTCTGCCTCATTTAAATCCAATTCACACGTGAGTAAGATTTCATTGTGATGTCACCGAGTCTTCAAAAAAGGACAAAGAACAATATATGAAAATATGTTGCAAAAGAAAAAAAAAGTATTTACAAATGCAGGAAATTCATTATAATGCATTTAGCCATTTCCTTAAGTAATTGAAGTTCAAATTTCACATCCTCATGCAAAACTTTCTGAAAGAGGATGCATGCCATTTGTCAACTGACAAATTAACTGCTCTTCAGCTGATAGGAATTACTTCAAGATACAGATGACTCCAAAGGTATTTATAAATATGAATTCTGCTTTACTTAAATCTTGGTAGAGTAGAACCTATAGTCATTGCACTGAGCATTGAAATGGATTTACCGACTTCTCCAATCCACATCCAGAGAATTATAGGTTACATAACCACAGCAAAAAGCTGCAATCTATATAAAGAAGACACTTCAATTCCCCTTAATGTTTATTAACTAAAAGCACATAAATGTATGTTGAATGAAATAATGATAAAAGGATAAACAAATAAATCCAGCTTGATGCAGAAGCTAGAATGTAGAACTTGGAGTCAAGAAGACCTGGATTCAAATTATACTTGAAACTCTCCATAATAGCTATGACCATGGCATGTTATTGAACCTCACTGAGCTTATTATTAATTATTAATAATTAATTATTTATTATTAATGAACATAATACCTGAAATAGTGGCCTCCACTGGGTTATTGTGAAGCTGAAATGAGATAATGTAAATAAAGGATTTTTTGAACTTTTAAGGACTATATGTCAGTTATCACTTTGTAACTCAATAATGACTTTATTTTAATTCTAATTAAATATAGACTGGTAAAAACAAATGTGGATTTGTGATTGTTTTAACTGCTCACAAAGTGATGATATGTTAATGATATTTTTCCTCCATAACAAATCAGATACATTGGTGTCCAATGGATTTTTTGGACAAACCTTTTTGCTTTGGTTTGCTATACTTTTATTACATGTAAGTCCTTTTTAAATTCATTCATGTTCTTTCATATACTCATTTATATTTGTGAGATGGGCTTATAAACTGGAGGCTTCAGGGAACTACTGATTTTTTTTAATTCATTTTAGGAAATAAAAATTTAAAATAACAATAAAATTATTTAACTTTGTTTTAAGTTTGCAAAGAACTTTACAAAAATTATCTCCTTAAAACCTCATAACAAGTCTAGGAAACTGGTGCTATCCTTATCTGAATTTTACAGATAAAGGTAGAAAATTATTAAATTAATTGCCCACCGTCATACAGCTAGTTCATGACATGAACAAAATTTGAAATCAGGTCTTCTTAACTTCAGGTCTAGCACTCAATCCACTGTGCTACCAGCTGCCTTGGTGTCTAGCATAATGCTTCTATAAATGGATTTTTAAAGCGGGGAAAGAGAAGAAGAAAAGGATAAGGGATAAAAGGAAGCAAAGCTGACAAACAGAAGCACTGCTCATAAAATTAGTGAAACAAGATTTTCATAGGAAGCTGTAATCCATTGTGGTCAGTGAAAGAATTTTCTGGTTAATCAAATCTTTTTAATTGCAAGTCAGTACACACACACACACACACATGCACCTCTGTGTGTGTATACATTTATATATATATATGTATGTATATATGTGCATATATATACATATATACATCTACATGCAAGCATACATATATACATATGTATACATATACATATATGCATATTTACTGTATATGTTTATATGACTATATATATAGTATATATGTATATATCTTATATAAAGTGCTAATTTCCTTATACATTAAATTTTATGTAATATAGTATTAATATGGTTAATATAGCAATAATATATATAGTATATGCAATAATATTGTGATATATGTAATATATGTATATATGATATATATATTACCCATACATACACACACACACATACATACATATGATTCAGTAGAAAGAGTGTTAAGTTTGAATTCAGGAAGACCTGCATTTAAGTCCAGCCTCAGACACTAGCTGTGTGAACCTGGGCAAATCACTTAACTTTGTTTAACTGAATTCTCTGGAAAAGGAATTAGCATACCACTCCAGTAACATTGCCAAGGAAACTTCATGGACTTTAAATGGTGTGCTACAATCCATGGAGTCATGAAGAGCCAGACCTGACTAAACAATATATTTGTACATGTGAGCGTGTGTATAATTATACATATGTATGTGTATGTGTATCATAAAAAACTGATTTTCATATAATTTCTATATTAAATAATATAGTATTTAATGTAATATTAATGTTGTAATATAAATATAACATATGTACTACAAATATAATATATATGTATATATAAGTACAGAGTTGATATTTTCATATAACATATATTATATATGTAGTACTGGTGTAAAAGGGGAGTTTTAATACTTTGATATTTTGAATGCCTTCCTGTCTGTTCTCATGTAAGTTTCTCCCTTCCCATTGACCATTTTCTCATAATATAGAGTGCTGAGCTAGAGTCTGGAAAACCTGACATCCAGTGCTGCCTCATACATTTACTAGCTATGTGATTCTCCATTAAGAGACAATCTAACTCAGCCTCAGTTTCTTGTAAAATGGGGATAATAAAAGCACCTATATCCCAGGGTTGTTGTATCAACTGAGACAAGATACACGAAGCATTGACAAATTTTATAAATGTCTTCCAGTTATATAAATCATCACTCTGTTCAACATGGATCAAGAAGATGAATGTTGGAGTCATAGATTTGCAAAGAATACAAGAGTCTATCTAATCCAAATTCCTCTTTTGGCAATGTGCAAACTAAAATATTCAGAAGATAAATGATTAATCCAAGGCTATGCAGATGACATAACCTCATTACAAATTGCAGAGGCAGGATTGAAACCCAGATTCTCTAGTTCCAAACTCAGAGCTTTTTCCTTTTACTATACTGCCTTTCTAAGGTATTAAAAGAGTATCTTTAGCTGCTCCTGTCTTGGTGATATCTTAATTACTAGCTGTCTATTATGCTTTTGAACAAGGATGGAGATATCTGATAACCTGCCTCTCTGCCTAGCTCATAACATATATGGAGTGATGTTCAATTGGTTATAGAATTGTCATGAATAAAAAGGTTAAGGGAAAAGGAACTGGATTTCAAGTCAATATTGTAGGCATGGAGGAGAAAGATGGAACTCTGTTTACTTAATGAGTGTTAGACTTCAATTGCCTGCATTTGTTGGTGGAACTTTCCACATAAATTCTCATGGGTATAAAGTGACAAAAGTGGATGGCTAAATTAGTAGAGTATTGAAGATAGAGTCAGAAAGACCAACGTTTGTATCCTGCTTCAGACATTTACCATCTGTGGGACCCTGCGAAAACCATTAAACTCCATTAGCTTCAGTTTCCTCCTTCATAAAATGAAGATATTATTGGCACCTATCTCATACGGTGGTTGAGAGGATGAAATGAGATAAGCTCTATAAAGGACTTTGCAAACTTGAAAATGTTGGATAAAGGCCAGTTATTAAATGCTAGTCATTGACATCATCTCCTCCATGTGTGTAGGCTTAGAAACCAATTGGAATAATCTGTGTTTGTCAGGAAGGCAGAGATGACAGGAATTCAGCTGTGTGGCTCTTATCCTTGCATGAAGGGAACCAAAGTCCCAGTCTTGCTTGTGAGCTGCTGAGTGCTTAAGAATTTAGATGGTGCTCCTATTTCTTCTTTCTTCCCTAATAACTGAAGAGAGTTGCCTCTGAGCTATGCTCAAGGCAAAGCTTGGCTTTGCTCTATTACTTTCTCTTTTATCATTCCAGTTCCTTTCAGAGCTGGAGCCTGTTGTCTCTCCTATTTTTCTTCATTTGTTTTCCTGGTGACTCAAGAGAACTCTGGGACTGCATCCTGATTGACTTCTCAGGTATTTTAACCTGGAGCTGATCCAAGAAAAGAAATCTGATTTGACTTTGTAAATTCTCTGTCTCTCTGTGTCTCTTTCTGTGTGTTTCTCTGTCTCTGTCACTCTCTGTTTCTCTCTGTCTCTGTCTCTCTGTCTCTGTCTCTGACTGACTGTCTGTCTGTCTGTCTATCTCTCTCTCTTCCCACTTCTAGGAGTTGAAAAGTCCAGTTCTGAAATGTGGACAAGCCCCACTAATCTTAAGGTACGTATTGATTGAACATCCATTATAACTCTCTTTACAGGAATAATTGTGTGATTTTTATGTTTAAGATTATTGTTAATGTTTCAGTTTTTTATTATATGGAAATCATTATTGATAGATTTGTATATTGTTGAGCTAATGATTCCCCTGATGGTCCCAACTGATCAATTTATGCTAGACTATTATGTTTACTACTAAAGTCTATATTCTGATGATCCCCCACTAAATATATCTCTATAAAGTAAAAAATGGCATAATCATTTTGTGGGTTCAGTTTTAGCACACTAAGTATAAGCCCAAATGATTCCCATAGTTCCAATAGATTTGGAGACACAATAGACTTGTGATGGAATTTGGTAGTTTTCCTCTTTTTTTTTTTTTCTTTTAAACAGTCTCTTTATAATGGAGTACCAACCAAAGAAGCAATTGGTAGAGAAATGAATAGAGCCAGGGGGCTGGAATAAAGAAGATGTGAGTTCAAATGTAACTTCAGACTAACTGTATGACTCTAGAAAAATCACTTTATTTCTGTTTGCATCACTTTCCTCAAATGTAAAATAAAAATGATAATAATAGCACTGTCTTGCAGAGTTTTTGCAAGGATCAAATGAAATATTTGTTTTTTAAAAATATTTTTTCCAATAACATGTAAAAGCATTTTTTTTACATTTTAAATGAAAATTGATATCTTGATCATTCTCTCCATTCTTCTCCTTTCCTTTCTCTGAGAAGGCAAGTAACTTGCTATACATTATATATGTGGATTCATACAAAACATATTTCCATATTACTTCTGTTGTGGAGGAAAAAAACACTAAAAATATCCTTTCTAACAATAAAGTTTTTGAAAATGTATGCATCAATTTTTATTCAGGCATCATCAGTTCTTCCTCTGGAAGTGGATATTGGTTTTCATCTTAAGTTGTCTAGAATTTTCTTATGTCACTATATTGCTGAGGACAGTTGACATTTGCAGCTGATCATCATACAATATTTCCTTTACCATGTACAATGTTCTCCCAGTTCTTCTCACTTCATTCTCCATTAGTTTATGTAAATCTTTCTAGGTTTTTCTGAAAGCAGTCTGCTCATCATTCCATAACAATTATATATCACAACTTGTTCAAACGTAACACAATTGATGGACAGCCTCTCAATCTCTAATTCTTTGGCAGCACCAAAGGAGTCGCTGTAAATATTTTTGTGTGTATAGATTCTTTCCCTTATTAAAAAAGAAAGTCTCTTTGGTATACACATCTAGCATTGTTGGGTCAAAGGGTATGCACATTTTATAGCCCTTTGGGCATGGTTTCAAATTATTCTCTAGTAGTTGGAAGTGTTTATAATTTCACCAATGGCACATTGATGTTCCGTTTTTTTTTTTTTTCATATCTTTTTTTAAACGAGTACTCTTCATTGTATTGTTGTGCTTCTTTTACCATTTGGCCTATTCTGTTTTTAAGGCATTACCTTCTTCAGCATTTATGCCTTCTTTACCAAGCTATTAACTCTTTTTTCATATTTTTTTGCATCACTTTCATTACCTCCCCTTCCATCTGTTTTGTTTTTTTTTTTCCTGCTTCACTTATTTCATCTTTTAAAAATCCCTCGAGCTCTCCTAGGATTTTTTTTTTGGTCTTGAAACCAATTCACATTTTTTTTTCTTTGAGGCTTTGAATCTAGCTGTTTTGGCAATGTTGTATTCTATATTTGTGTTTTGATCTTCCCTGTCACCTTATTAATTGACATGGTTAAATTCTTCTCTGTTGTTTCCTCATTTCCAAGTTTACTTATTTTGTTACTTCATGCTAAAGTTGGTCTCTGCTTTTGGGGTGGAGGATGCACTGTCTTAAGCTACAGTTTATTGTGCTACTGTTTTCAGAGCTAGTTTGGAGGATATATAAGTTTTCACTTCTTCCAATGAAATATTACATAAGGAGAGATGTGATCATTGTTCTCTTGGCTTGTGCTCTGGTTTATGAGTGACAACATATACTCTTTTCCAAGGTCCCCATTTCTGCTCATCCTCCTTAATGTGGGGCTGTTACCTGGAACTGCAAAAAAGGTGATGAAACAGAGTTCTGCTCCAAGTTCCAATAGAGTCCCCTGAAATTTCCTTTTGACCAAATGTCCGACAATTTGTTGTTTGTAACTTCTGGAAAATACAAGTGATTCAGTTACCCCCAGCAATCCCTGCTAGTTTACTTGGGTCGCCTGTACTGGAATGTGCTCCACTCTCACTCCAATGAGCCAGATCTTTCTTGTCAACCTTCTAAGTAGTCTTCAGCTAGAAAATACTTTTACCCCATAATTTTATTGGTTCTGGTACTTCAGAATTTGTTTTGAGACATTATGTTGCTGTTATTTGGAGGGGAATTTGGGAAATCTCAAATGAGTCTTTATTCTGCTATCTTGGCTCCACTTCTGAAATGAAATTTGTTGACAAACAACACATAAATAAACTAACATTTGTGACTGGACTTAGCACAAAGTAGGTGATATTTAAATGTTGTTGTTGTTTGTCCTTTGTTATCAAAGAGGACTATGACATCTGAGAGGTGACATCATGACATGCAAATGAGTTAGATTTAAGTGAGGAAAGGCTGTGTAAGGTCACCTGCCTCACTTACCCTCCAGAACCGTCTGGGTCCAATGGCAAGATATTGTATACTCCCTTTCTCCTTCCCTTTCTCATCAGGAAGGAGAAGCAAAGCTATCAAAAGTTCAAATGCTGTTCTTTTTATCATAGCTATAATAATCACAGCATAATTGTTCTCTGATTATTATAAAAGGCTTTCCAAAATTGATAACATCAAGAATATTTTTATATCATCAGCAAAAAATGATTATTAGACTATCTACATGTAATCTCACCATCATATATATGTATTATACACACACATATATATACATATATACACATATATACATACATATACATATATATATATATATACATACACATACATATACCTGTATATCAGGGATAAAAGACACACATATTGTTAAACATAAAAAGTAGCCTTTTAATGTTAGACTACTTTAGTTAATTTTATAAATTATATGGAACAGAAAGGCATTATTCTTTATCTTAACTAAAGTAGTAGGATCTCCCCTCTCTCCCAACACTTAATGATATTAATATGCTTATCTTATAGCACCTAATTTTTACAGGATTGTTTTGATAGCAAAGAAGTTAATATATCTAAATTACTATGCAATGCTAAAAGCATTATATAAAGGTAAACTGTCAGAGTTACTCTGAGTCAAGAAGACCTAGATGTCAAGGGCTATTATTAGTATATACATGTGTGTATATACATATATACATACATGTATATACACACATATATATTATATTTACATGTGGATATATTTATATATTCATGTACACATTTTATGTGTTTGTATATATATATACACACACATATATACATTGCATATATACTCATATAAACATACCTATGTATACATATATACATCTGTATGTGTATGTATATTTGTAATGTGGAGGTGTGGGTGTGGATGTGTGCGTATCTGTAATCTATATTCCATATATTACCATAGACAAATCACCTGACTTCTCAGTGCTCTTAACAATTCTCTAAGACTACTTTCAGAAGAGGTAATGGGCAGCAATTATAAACGGGGTTTCCTCATTCAGAGCTTTTTAGACTAATAAAATCATAAATTCAATCCAAAAACAATAACAAAAGAACTTGAAAAAATGTAAGCTTTCTTTGAATTCAACAGAATAATGTTATAGTCATATTTTTCATCTCATTTGTTCCAAACATTAATACTAATTGCTCATTGGTACTATATGTCATAGTAATTCTACAAATTTGTTTTTTCTAAGAATTAATATTAAACAGGCAAAATTATCTATTGATAATAACTAGGGGTGGGTTGTTGATTCTAGCATATGTTAAGCCTGAGGGAAGAAAAAAATTTCATATAATTGTAAATCACTATAAATCTCCATTGTTACCTAAAATATATTATTTTCTGAAAAAATCATGTTCCATCCTTTTTCTATTAGAATTTTAAAGATATGAATATAAATCATAAACTTTAAGTGACACAGAAACTATTGGAACAACCGAAAAAATTACTGATACATGGATACCATGGGACTAAAAAGTTCTTTACCCAAAAGCACTGTGCACATATGATACATCACAACAGCTGGATGAAGTTTAGAAGAATTTGCTTCTTGGTCTTTACACAGTTATCCTCCAATCAAACCTTACCCAGAGCAAAGGAAGTCAGAAGTTTTAGGAATGAGGACTTCAATGGAAGCTGCTAAAACCCATTAAATCCAACTGATGGAGCCCCTATTCTATATAATGGTTCCCAAGTAGGGACTCATCAACGTCTGACTGTTTTTAATTTATTGAAGAGTCACTGTGATTTTCAACCATTTTTAACTTGACACTTCTCAGATGTGGAACACCTTTAATATTGCTTTGATGGCTTTCTTTGGCTGCCTTCTACTGAAACTCCTTATTTGGTGATTAAGTACTGCTTTGTAAATAACCATTTTCATGGACAAATGAAAATTATATTGAAAAAGTAGTCCTTTGATTAGGTTTTCCCTAGATAATGATTCAAGATTTTCAAATGTCATGAATCAGTATGAGTCTACTAGTTCAAACTATTCTGAACCAAAGTCAAAAAAGCTAATCCCAGGCTATAATGAGAAACATTAATGTTCAAATCTAAGGAATTACTAGTTGTGCTATGCTTTAACCTTAACTCACTATGTATGAAATCTTAGGTTCAGTGCTGACTTCTCTGTTTTTAGGAGGTGCATTGACAAGGTGAAGAATATCCAGAGGAAAGTCACCAAAATGGTGAAGTATCTGGAGTTTATGCCAAGTAAGGTTTGGTTAAAGAAAGTGGGAATATTTAGCCTGAAAAATAAGACTTGGGTGAATAATATGGCCTGATTATGGCCTTAAAGTATTTGAGAAGCTATGATAGAGAAAAGGGATTCGATTTATTCAGCTTGGCCCTGAAAGAACTAGGACCAACAGGTAAAAATTATAAAAAAGAATTGAGGCTAGATGTAAGGTTAAAAACATCCTCATAATTATATTCACTGAACAGCTGTACAAGGGCTATCTTGGGAAGGAATTGTTTATCTTTCACAATAGATCTTTACATAGAGGCTGTTGGACCCCTTATTTGGTACATTGTGGAGGAGAAGTTTATTCAAATGCAGGTATAGGCTAAACTAAGTGGGTCTTCAAATTCTGAGATTCTATGATGCTGTATTATCTTTTCCTCTCATATCCAATACCTTTCATACATGACAGGAGAACTTGAAGCAGACTAAACTAAGAGGTAAGTTTTCATCTAAAGCAAGACATTTTATGTTTCAATAGCACTGTGATGAATGCTCCCACCTTTTAATTCCCTAATTTAAATGGCAGGGTAAAAACCTATCAATTGTTTAATCTACTTAAATGTTTTAATGGGCACATACCATGTGATATGGGCAGCTAGTGGTATACTGGATAGAGCTCCAGACCTGGAATCAGGAAAACCTAAATTCGAAAGACAGATTAGGGCTACCTATGTAGATATGAGATTTGTCTGCATAGAGATGCTACTTGAAAGGCTAGAAGCTAATCAGAACCCTGAGAGTGTATAGAGAAAAGAGAGAAGAGGACTCAGGACAGAGCCTTTGGGGATCACACCATTTAGAAAACAGAAGAAGGAATGGCTAGATAGCTGGTAGGAAAATCAGAAGAAAGTTTTAATAACATAGGGAAGAGATGTATCCAAGAGGAAAAGGTGATCACTAACATTAAATACTACAAAAGAATAAAAAAAAAAAAAAAAAAAACAAATGAAGACTGAAAAAAGGCCATCAGAATGAACAAGTAAGAGATCATTGGTAAACTCTGAGAGATTCACCTGAGAGACATACTTCTAATCCAGATTTTAAAGATCCAAGAAGTGAATGTGAATCAATGAGTGTAGAAAGTTTCCCTCCTGGTTGCCTAAGAGCTTGGATTCAAAAACGAAAAGATGAATAGGAACAGTAGCTTAAGAGACAGAAGTAGGATTAAGTGAAAACATATAAAGCATAGGAGACTTTAAGCATATTTGTAAAGAAGTACTTCACTTGGTTCATATTATTTTAATATAGGAACAATAGCGATCTAAATAAATTGAAGTAAATAAGGTTAGTCATTAAATTTTAGAGAGTGTTCTCATTAGGTCATATTAACTTCCCTCTCCATGGTAGATCCACTATTATTGAAAAAGGAAATATCGAGTCAAAAGGCTAAATGAAACCTATGGACAATTTCTGATCTTCATTTCAGATGTACAATTGTTTTCTGGCTTCCAACTGAAATTTCCAAATTTCCATTTGCTTCTAGGACTGTATTTTAGACAGAGACTCTCCAGTGTCACGTCTTCCCACCCCCAACACTTTCCATATGGCAGGACTGTAAGACTTATAGCAGACTAAACTGAGAGAGTGTTACCTACTTAAACTGTTTTTCTGACTTAATAAGAATTTTTCATCTACAGCAAGCCATTTTAAAATATTGTCTATACACAAACAGTCACTCTGAATAATAGGTCTGCACACAGTAAATGTCACCTCTTTAAATCACACAGGACCTCAGAAGCAGAGCAGAGAATGCTTCATAACAGTTTAAACTTCAGTCTCCCATTTATTATGTACGTGTTTATAAATCTCAGAGGGCACTCTTTCACCTCCTGGGAAATCCAAAACAGTGCAGTTGTTTGTCAGGGTGACTTGCCTTGGAGGGTTGGGGCTTCAGTTATCCTTCTTGCTTCCTGATCCCATTAGGATCCATGATAGGCAACCCACAATCATTGCTAGACTTGTGATTTTCCATTATATCTTATATGACCAAAGAACTATGTTTCTAGGCCTTTTAAACTAGACTTTTAAAGGCATTAAGTGAAATCTTTCTTTTTCTTTTCTTTTGTGCCTTAGATAAATGATCATCTCTATAAAAATGCTTTGAGTTTTTTACATAGAGAAATCTTAAGACAGCTTACACAGCAATGGCATTGAAAAATTCCTTAGCTATTGCCATCTATCTTGGTTAGTATGAATACTTTAGCATTAAGTGGAGAAAAGGAGAATCCATCAATAGTTAATAACTGACCTTAAGATGAGAATTCAAAGTTCACTACAATTACACCCAAGTGTCAGCAGAACACACAAGGGATGCTATCAATATATTTGACTACATACAACCTGGGAGAACAAATTTAAATGCTATCTGAGAAAGAACTGGGCATTATGTCTAATAAGAAAATATTGTTGTACTGTCCTGCAGCCCAGACAACAGGGACCAAAATTGTTCTCTACAAGTGAATATAACAGAATAAAAATGTACCTCCTTCCAAAAAAGTAAATGGGAATTAGACTGTAATTTCATCAAAAGGATCTGTTTTAAAGCAGATGTTTATCAAAATCAATGAAAAACTTCCTCTATCTTCAAATGTATAATAAAGTTAGGCAAAGCATTAAAAGAAAGCATTTATTATTTAAAAATATGAAGTTTATTGCATTCTACTGTATTTATCTGCTATCTATTGGTGTAAGAGAAATGTTTTCATGATTAAAATGTGATTCTCCATTCAAAGGCAAAGTGTCATTTTGTGCATTTCTTTTAAAAGTATAATTGGAAGCAAACTAAAAAGAGCACATTTTGTGTCTCCTACTTTTATTTGGTTTCAACAAAACCTACAAAAAGGTCGAGTTCCATATGAAATAAAAAGTAAATCCTTGAGAAAGTAACTTCTTTGCTTGCAATCCCTATCCTTGGATCCGTTATCCCAAGGAAAATTGGTAAATGGATGAGGATCAGTCAGTCATGTTCATGAGTGTAGATATCCTCTTCAATTATGTCGATAACAACACATTCATGCCTCTCCACTCTGTATGACTCATTTTCTTCTTCTTTCATTAGTTTGACACATGAAGCCTACCAATGTTCTAATCCCAGAACAAATGTTGGGAAAGTATTTGCCTAGATACCTAAGATTCACAAAATTATGGAAATGTTTTGTGTTCTTTTGATATTGTGATGGTGTTAATAGAGAACCCATGTTTTCCATCTCTTATCTCTGTGTTACCGTATGACAATAGCATCTTTTTAAAAATCAGATATTTATTTGATGACAATTTGTATACTGTTACTGACATATAACTTTGGTAGACACTGGGTTGTAACCTACTTATATCTACCATATGGGTTTCCACTGTACTTTGAATGATGCTTAAATCCAATTCTTCAATGACTATTATGTTTGACTTTACAACAATAATGGGAAAATGTTGATAATTAAGTCATAGGCTTTTGTTTCAAGAAAAATTGGGAGGAGGGTCATTAAAAATCTTTTCAATGTCCAAAAGCATGTACTCAACTAATGGATAAGTTCTGTAAACTGTTCATCCACTTGGTGGCACCTATTGAGGTTTAAGCAATAGAAACTATTAATCCCCATGAATTTTCCTGTATAAGTAGCTGCACTAGAGTTTTTAATGGATCTCATTTAGGAGACTAGGAAAGATTCCAGAATTTTATAAATCAGCATACTGTTATCCACAACCAAGAGTATTTGGAAGAATTCAATATCTATAAGAAATTGTTCATTTCGGGTTTTGTGGTAACTCTTCTTTATGTCTGTGGCAAATTTATGTTCTGTAAAATATGAAATGTGTGTGTATGTGTATAAGCACACACATACACATATACATACACATACACATGTATATTTGCATATATAAATATATTAAAATTAATAACATTTATAGTATACTTTTAAGTTTGAAAAGCTATTTCTATACATCATCTTATTTTAGATGAGATGAGTTTGGGTTGCTTATACTAGGATGATTGAAACTGTTTCTCAATAGTCAAGAAAATTTTGATACAGGAAAGTGCCTTAGTGAATTTCCAAATGTAAGAGTTCTTTCTCCATTTCACCTCTCTGTTCATCCATACTTACATAGGTTATTTCATTTGACTCACATAATAATCTTGTGAGATGGCTGCTATTATGTCCTGCATCTTGTTATGGTAATGCTAAAAGGAAACTGAGGCTTATAGATAACAGGAGAGTACCCCATTATTACATAGCTAGGAAAAATGTGGGGCAGGATTTAAAGTAAAATCTAGCTGAATTTCCAGGAAGTTTAGCTCTTTACTTCTCTATCTAAAAATATTATTTAGGTCATTTATAAAATTAATTTTTCAGACTTTTAACTCAACTAAACAGAGGTGATTTTTAAGTTAAGAATGGTTCTTGAGAAGCAGAGCCAAGATGGTAGAGAATAGATAGGTCTTTGAGCTTAGCAAAAAGAAAAAGAAAAGAAAAGAAAAAAGAAAAAAAGAAAAATGGGAAAGGAATGAGAACTCTGGAAAAGAAAACACAGAAATTGACTGAAGAAAATGACTCCTTTAAAAATAGCTTTGGAGAATGGAAAAATGAAACCACTCTTTGAAAAACAGAATTTGTGAAATGGAAAAAAGTACAATGAACAAACCAACTTATTTTAAAGTTTAATTGGTCAAATGCAAAAGAAGATAAAAAAGATAAAGAAAATAATTCACTAAAATTAGAATTGAACAAATGGAAGTGAATAACTCAATGAGACATCAAGAATCAGTCAAATAAAACTCCCAAAAAGTAAAAAATAGAAGAAAATAAAAAAATACCTCATTGAAAAAACTGACCTGGAAAATAAATTCAGTAGAGACAATCTAAGAATTATTTAATGACCTAAAAAGAATGATGGGGAAAAAGGAGCCAGGAAAACATCTTTTAAGAAACCATCAAGAAAAACACCCCTGATGTCTTAGTAAAATAGCCATTAAAAGACTCCATTAATCACTTCCTGAAAGAGACCCCAAAATGAAAACTCCAAGAAATATCATAGCTAAATTTCAGAATTATCAGATCAAGGAGAAAATACTACAACCAGACAGAAAGAAATAATTCATATATGAAAGAGTCACAATCAGGATTACCCAGAACCTAGCAGCCTCCACTTCAAAGAATCAAAGGATCTGTAATAATATATTCTTGGGAGCAAAAAAGCTTGAACTACAGCCAAGAATCTACTATCCAGCAAAATTAAGCATTATTTTTCAGGGAAAGAGATGTGCCTCCAATGATACAGGGGAATTTCATTTATTTTTGATGGAAAAAAGCCAGAGATGAACAGAAAATTAGATTTTCAAATACTCAAGAACTCAAGAGAAGCATAAAAAGTTTAAAAAGGGAAGGAAAAAACCCTATGTTTTTGAAAGATTAAAATGTTTATATCCCTATATGGGAAGATATGTTTAACTCTTGAGAACTGAATCTTTGTTAGGGGTATAATTAGAGGGTCCAGGTGTAATTTGACTTTACTGTGATGATATAAAAAAGAAACTAGTGATGAAAAGGGATTGTACTGGAAGAAGAGGAAAGCGGAGTAAAATCAGATAAATTACATTACATAAAGAGACAAAAAAAAAAACTATTACAATTGAGGGAAAGAAGGGAGGGAGATGAACATTGTGTGAGCCTTAATATCATCAGCTCAAAGAAAGAATATCAGACATATTTAATTTCACAGAGAAACTTATCACACCCTATAGGGAAGTAGGAGAGGAAAGGGGAAAAAGGGGGGAAAGCTAATAGAAGGAAGAATAGAAGCAAAAGGGGGAAGGGATAAGAAACGGGGAAGGGCTTTAAAAGGGAAAGCAGATTGAGGGAGGTAGTTTTTAAGAGGAAAACACTGGAGAGGAGGGAAAGGAGAAAAGAAAAAAAAAGAAAAGTATAACTTGGGGAAAATAAGTAGACAGGAAATAGAGTTAATAATTTTAATTGTGAATGTGAATGGGATGAACTCTCCTATGAAACAGAAACAGGTAGTAGAGTGGATTAAAGCCAAAATTCTACAAAATGTTGCTTACAAGAAAGATATTTAAAGCAGAGGGATATATACAGAGTAAAGGTAAAAGGCTGGAGCAGAATCTATTATTTATGCTTCAGATGAGTTTTAAAAAAGCAGGGTTAATGATCCTAATCTCAGATCAAGCAAAATCAAAAATAGATCTAATTAAAAGAGATAAAAAAGAAAATTACATCTGTCTAAAGGGAACTATAGATAATAGATAACAGTAGTATTAATACTAAATATATATGCTCTGAGTGATATAACATTCAAATTCCTAGAGAAGAAGTTAAGAGAACTACAAGAAGAAATAGACAGGAAACTTATATTAGTGGGGGATTTCAACCTTGCTTTATACTTGCATAAAACAAAGAAAGAGAAGATAAAATTAACCCCCCAATTAAATACCAAATTTGAAATTCTGAAAATAAAAGGGGAGATTAATAAAATTGAAAGTAGGAAAACTATTGAACTAATAAACAAAACTAAGAGTTGGTTTTATGATAAATCTTTAGTTAATTTGATTTTTAAAAGGAAAAAAAATCAAATTGCTAGTATCGAAATTTAAAAGGATGAACCTTCCATCAAGGAAGAGCAAATTAAAGCAATAATTAGGAGCTATTTTGCCCAAGTATATGTCAATCAATCTGATAATCTAAGTGAAATGGATGAATACTTACAAAAATATAGATTGCCCAGATTTAACAGAGGAGAAAGTAAATTATTTAAATAGACCTATTTCAGAAAAAAGAAATTGAACAAGGTATTAACTCCCTAAGAAAAACTCTCCAGCACTGGATGGTTTTTCAGGTGAATTCTACCAAACATTTAAAGAACAATTGACTCCAATACTATGCAAACTATATAGAAAAAATAGGAAGAGGACCCAAATTTCTTTTATGACACATAGAATGCTGACATCTAAACCAGGTAAGGTAAAAATAGAAAAAGAAAGTTATAGACAAATTTCCCTAATGAATATTGATGCAAAAATCTTGAAATATTAGTAAAGAGATTACAGAAAATTATCCCCAGGATAATACACTATTACTAAGTAGAATTTTTACTAGGAATGCAGGACTGATCCAATATTAAGAAAACTATTAGTATTCTTGACCATATCAATAAACAAACCAACAAAAATCATGATTATATCAATAGATGCAGAAAAAGCATTTGTCAAAATCCAACACCCATTCCATCTAAAAACACTAGAGAACATAGGAATAAATGGAATTTTCCTTAAAATGATCAGTAGCATTTGTTTAAAACCAGCAAGCATCATATGTATTGAGTATAAACTGGAAGCATTCCCAGTAAGATCAGTGGTGAAATAAGGCTGTGCACTATCACCATTACTATTCAATATTGCACTAGAAATGTCAGCTTTAGCAATAAGAAAAAGAAATTAAAGAAATTAGAGTAGGTAATGAGGAAACAAAATTGTCACTCTTTGCAGATAATATGATGGTTTTCTTAGAGAATCCTAGAGAATCAACTAAAAGAACTACTAGAAACAATTCACAATTTTAGCAAAGTAGCAAAATACAAAATAAATTAACATAAATCATCAACATTTCTATATTACCAACAAAGTCCAGCAGCAGGAGATACAAAGAGAAATTCCATTTAAAATAACTGTAGATAATATAAAATTTTGGGAGTCTATCTGCCAAGACAAAGTCGGGGATTATATGAACACAATTATAAAACATTTCCCATACAAATAAATTCAAATGTAAACAATTGGAAAAATATAAAGTGCTCATGGGTAAGCTGAACCAATATAATAAAAATGACAATTCTACCTGAATTAATCTACTTATTCAGTGGCATGTCAATTAAACTGCCAAGATCTTTATAAATCTAGAAAAAATAATAACAAAGTTTATCTGGAAAAACAAAAGAACAAGAATTTCAAGGGAATTAATGAAAAAAAATTGCATATGAATGTGGCCCAGCTATACCAGACTTAAAATTATATCATAAAGCAGCAGTCATCAAATGTTGGAGGGGATGAGGGAGAGTTGGAACACTGATACATTGTTGGTGGAACTGTGAATGGATCCAACCATTCTGGAGAGCAATTTGGAACTATGCTCATAAAGTTATCAAACTGTGCATACCATTTGACCCAGCAGTGTTTCTATTGGGCTTATATCTCAGAGAAATCATAAAGGAAGGAAAGGACCCCACATGTGCAAGAATGTTTGTGGTAGCGCTTTTTGCAGTGGCTCGAAACTGGAAACTGAATAGATGCCCATCAATTGGAGAATGGCTGAACAAATTATGGTATATGAATGTTATGGAATATTTTTGTTCTGTGAGAAACGACCAGCAAAATGATTTAAGAGAGGCCTGGAGAGACTTACATGGACTGATGCTGAGTGAAATGAGCAAAACCAGGAGATCATTATACACGGCAACAACAATACTATATGATGATCAATTCTGATGGACATGGCTCTCTTCAACAATGAAATGTTTCAAACCAGTTCCAATTGTTCACTGAAGAAAGCCATATACACCCTGAGAGAGGGATATGAAATGGGGACCACAACATAACATTTTCATGCTCTCTATTGATGTTTGCTAGCATTGTGTTTCCTTTCTCTAATTTTTTTTCTTATAGATACGATTTTTCTTGCACAACAATGATGTGTGGAAATATGTATACATATATTCGATTTGTCAAGTATTTTAACATAATTAACATGTAGTGGATTTCCTGCCATCTAGAGGAGGGGTGGGGAGTAGGGGGGGAATTTTGTAACAGAAAGCTTTGTAAGGGTTAATATTGAAGAATTACCCATACATATGTTTTGCAAATAAAAAGTTTTAATAAAAAAATAAAATAAAATAAATAATAAATAAATAAATAAGCAGCAGTCATCAAAACCTTTTAGTACTTGCTAAGAAATAGAGTAATAGATCAGTGGAATAAGGTAGATTCATAAGATACAATTATCAATGATTATAATAATCTAGTGTTTAATAAACCCAAAGACTCCATCTTTTGGTATAAAAACACCACTTGCTGAGAAAATTGTATAGCAGAAACTAGGCATTAACCAACATGTAACACCCTTTACCAAGATAAGGTCAAAATGGGTTCCTGATTTAGACATAAGGAAGGATACTATAAGCAAATTAGGAAAACAAAGAATAGTTTGCCTCTCAGCTCAGAGAAGGAAGGAATTTATGACCAAAGAAGAATTAGAGTACATTATGAAATGCAAAATGGATAATTCTGATTGTATTAAGTTTAAAAGGTTTTTTTTTCCCAAATAAAACCAATGCAAACAAAATTAGAAGGGAAGCAGAAAACTGGGGGAAAATTTTCCAAGGGTTCTGATAAAGACCTCATTTCTGAAATATATAGAGAACTGATTCAAATTTATAAGAATACAAGCCATTCTCCAATTGATAAATGGTCAAAAGATATGAACAATTTTCAGATGAAATTAAGACCATTTCTAATCAAAATGCTCTAAATAACTATTGATCATAGAAATGCAAATTAGGACAATTCTGAGGCACCACTACACACCTCTCAGATTGATTAAGATTACAGGAAGAGATAATGATAAATGTTTGGAGAAGATATTGGAAAACTGGGACAATAATACATTGTTGATGGAGTTGTGAACTGATCCAACCATTCTGGAGAGCAATTTGGAACTCTGCCCAAAGGGCTATCAAATTGTCCATACTCTTTTGTTTAGTAGTATCTCTACTGGGCCTGTATCCCAAAGAGATCCTAAAAAAAGGAAAAGGACCACTTGTACAAAAATGTTTATAGTAGCCCTGTTTGTAGTGACAAGGAACTGGAAATTGGGTGGATGGCCATCAATTGGAGAATGGCTGAGTAAGTTATGGTATATGAATATTGTAGAATATTATTGTTCTATAAGAAATTGTCAGAGGATGATTTCAGAGAGGCCTGGAAAGACTTACATGAATTGATGCTAATTGAAGAGAGTAGAACCAAAAAAAAACCTTTGTACACAGGAACAAGATTATATGATGATCAATTCTAATGGAAGTGGCTCTTTTGAACAGTGAGGTAACCCAAACTAGTTCCAATGGTTTCATTATGGAGAGAGCCATCTGCACCCAGAGAGAGGACTGTGGGAACTAAGTATGAATCACAATATACTACTTTCATTTGTTGTTGTTGTTTGCTTGCATTTTGTTTTCTTTCTTATTTTTTTTCCTTTTTGATCTGATTTTTTGTGCATAATTGTTGAAATATGTATAGAAGAATTGCACATGTTTGACTTGTCTAGGGAAGAGAAGAGAATGGGAGGAAGGGAGAGAGAAAACTGAAACACAAAGTTTTGCAAGGCTGAATGCTGAAAATTATCTACATATATTTAGAAAATAAAAAGCTATTAAAATAAAAGAATGGATCGTGAACTCTTGTTCATTTTTAAATTAGGGCCACAGTATTTAATCTTAAAATTAAAGTTTTATTTGCACCTAAATATTCATAAACAAACATACTAGGACAATCTTTTTTTTTTTTTGGACAAGTAGACCTTAATATTGTACCCTTCAGAACCCTTCTGGTTGATTTTACTAGGATGAACAATTCTTTAGTGTTCCATGGGTAGAACAAGGTCATATTTCTCCTGCCAATGGAGAGCTATAGTGAATCACTGATGTCAGGGACTTTCCTTTATGGCTAAGAGGGAATGTAACATTTGCAATTCTAACGATTTTCAATAGCAACTTATGATTATCTTGTTTCACCTATATGAAAACTCAATGAGGTCAAATGGGAATGATAAGTGACTCTTCCAAAGTGACAAAATTCTGATGTGGTAACCAGACTCAAAACTGAGTCTTCCAACTTTAAGTCAAATCCTCTTTCCAGGAAGAAAATATTCATTTAGATTCACTCTTAGGCTCCTTATCATTCCTCTATGTCCTAGTATTCATTTCCTTGACTTGAACATAAGATATCAGAATCCCATAGTTTTTTCAGTTTAAAAAAAATTAATGCCTATAAAAATGCATAGTAGATCAAGTAGTGTGTAAAAAGCCAAGAGATATAAACAATATCAGTTATAGTATTAACTTGATGTATAAACATGGTAACCTCTCTTAACTTCTCTGAATCTTAATTTTCTAATCGATAGGACTGCATAATCTCTATATTCCCTTGTTGTTCTAACCATCTAAGATTCTTTGATTCTTACTTTTTATCCTTATAAAAGAATTTGTGCCTTATTTTTAAGTCCTACACAAATGCTCAGCAATAAATAAATTGGAGATGGAAACTTGTTTTTATTGAGCCCCCTTCATGCTCTATCTGTAATAAATATGGTCTGACAGCGAGTCAATGATCATTTTGATCCCATTTAAGTCAGGTGTGTGGGGAGGGAAAGGAGCTTTCAGAAAAGTCATCTCTAAGCTGTGGAAAGAGAATGATGCCTGACAAGTATTTCCTTTATTGAATAATCTAGTTTACAAATGCTTCCAGACAGACTGAAGGGACCTGACAGGTTAAAAATATGATACCCACAATCAAAATCCATTTGAAAAATATGCTTTGGATCACTGTGCAAAGAACTGGAAAGGATGGTCCGGATCATCTTTTTTTTTTTTTTTTTTGAGTTGATCTCCAATTCTAGAAACAAGCTGATTTTCCTGTTGGGAAAAGGGATAACACTCAGGAAATAAATAAATAGCACCTCATCCACTGGAATATCTTCTTGATATCTGCCACTTTTGCTCCTTGCAAGATTTCTGAGGTGCTGTACCCTTCATGACAGGCTGACATTAAAAAATCAATCATGAAAGCAGTTGGGGAAAAGGTACTTGAGTAGTCAACTTGCCTATTTCATAGATTCTTGCAGAGAATATAGGCATGTTGGGGCATTTATGTCTTCACAATTACTACAGAGATTCCCCATGCTGGCTACCCACAGGGATTAGCTGAAAAGGTTAATAGTATCTATCAGATTTACAGGGCACAACAAAGAAGATGGCATATCCACTCAACGGGAGCTATAATGTCACCTGTGTGGGCCAAGCTTTCTGCTTTCATTACCCTTCATTGGCCAAATGTCCCAAGTTTAACTTAAACCAGCCTTGGAATGTGATCTGTCTGTCAACAGTTGAACATTCAAGGAGGGAATGTTACATGAGAAATAGCTGTTTTGGGAGACAACATGGCCAGTCTGAGGGCTATGGACCAAGAGATCAATTTAAAAGTTAAGCAGATGGGTTTATATTAGATATTACAAAGTCAAATTTGAGCAATGGTGTCAGGACAGTGCAGAAATACTTTGACCATGTACAGTGGATCACTTTAAAAAAAAAAAAAAAAGGTTTCATTAACTTACCAAGGATAATGCTACAGCTACTTGTAAAGCTGTTGCTTTTTTATCAACTAGTCCTGGCACTATTTTTTGTTAGTGTAAATATGTGAGTATAACTGGCTTCCCAATTTCACAGTATATCAAAAACAGAAAAGGTGAGGGGGGAGGGGCACATATTTCAAAGACAATAAGTGCATTTTATGTAATGGTCTATGATTTTCTCCAGTGTTTTTCAACCCACAATTGAAGAAACAGATGGTAAGATTTTCTAGGAAGCTTAAAACAGAAGCCAAACTAATACCAAACTGCTCAGCTATCAGACAGGGTAAATCCATTCTGTTGCATTTTTTCCAAAACACAACCCATCAGAGGAAAGATTTAGTTTTACAAAAAAGGTATTTACCAGGAAGCTTTTTGCAGAGGAGAAGGGCATGCTTTGTTAAACCAGATGCATTTTATTTTTCCTGGAACCAAGATTTATGAAAGCAGTGTGCTCATATTTCTCCATATACAGTAATTGGAACTCATTATGCTAATTGTATTTCCATTATCACTAATTAACAATCATAGTGACCTGGCCCACAGTCTAATTTGTCTTTAATCTGTTTTTGTATAGGGAGTTTTACCCTGTAATTTCAAGGTGATAATTCTATTCAGCGCAACTTTATGAATTGCAGAATATAGCACTTTCAATACTTGCTGCTATTCCCATTCATCTGCCTAGGAAATAAAAAGAAAGTGCACTTTCATATTTGCATGCATTATTTCATTGATCTTCTTTGACCACATAGACTGCAGTATGCTTAACCCATGACACCACTGAGTCTTAATCCATAATCCTTGGCCAGACAAAACTCCCTGTTAAAATAATGGAAGTTTTACCTATGCAAGGAACAGAGAACAGAGCCACTGAGTTATAATTTCTGGTCCTTACTGCAAGAACCAGTTGATATTTACTGTCATTGGTGGGGAAAATATCTATATTGGGTCTGCAGCTTTCAAAACTTACCAGTTAACATCATACAAACATTCTCACATAAAGATCTCTCCTCAGAATCAGACAGGATTTGGGTACCAAAAATGAACTGCACAGTACAATTGGGAGAAATGTACCTAAAAACCAGTTCATAACAAAAGGACCTAAACTTAAAAGTTCAATATGAGTCAGCAATGTGAAGTGGCAGAAGGACGAGTTCATTCAGTCTTAGGCTTCATTAACATAATCTATAACCAGAATGAAGAATAAAAAAGAAGAGAGAACAAGAACAGGAGCAACAAGAACAAGAACAAGAACAAGAACAACAAGAGCAAGAGCAAGAACAAGAAGAAAGAAGGAGGAGGAGGAAAAGGAGAAGGAAGAACAACAAGAATAATCAATCAATCAATCAATTATTTGTTCCATAAACATTTGTTACACGGCTAATAGGTAGGTGCTTTGTGAAATGCTGAGCATAGAAAAAAAGGAAAAAAAAAAAAAAAACAGACCCTGCCCTCAAAGAACTTATAGCATAACGGTAGAGATAACATACAAAGCAAGCTATTTATTGGATAAATAGAATTTAATTAAAAGAGAGAGAACATTAGAATTAAGAAAGATTGGAGAAGGTTTTCCATGAAAAGTGACATTTTAATCAGAATTTCAAGGAAACCAGAGAGATCAATTGTTAGAGCAGAGGAGTGAGAATAATCCAAGGTAGAAACAATGCCCAGAGCTGACAACAATAGCTAACCTTTTTTATAGTATTTTAAATTTTGCTAAAGATTTTACATGTATTTCTATTTTATCATCAGAACAAGATTGAGAGGCAGGCAGGTGCTATTACTATCCTCTTTTTACAGATGAGGAGACTGAAGCAAATAGAAGTTAAATGCCTTGCCCAGGTCACATAAGCAGTAAATATCTGAGACTGGAATTGAACTTGAGACTTCCTGACTCCAGATCCAGCATTCTATTCACTGTGCCATCTGGCTGCCTTTATGAGATAGATAGTCCATACTGTTGTATTCTATCCTAGTTAGACCACAGCTGGAATATTTTATGCTGTTCCGGGTGCTTTATTTTGGAAAAAAACTTTGAGAATTGAAAATATCCAAAATAGACAGCCAGTATAGTGTATTCTCTATAAGATGTGTATGGAATTAAGATATTTAACCCCCAAAAGAGAAGACTTAACAAGAAAACGTCAATTTTCTTAAAATATTTGAAGGGATGTCATATGGAAGTAGGATTTATACATATGTTGCTTGAACCTTTAAAGAAGAACTAAGAACAATGAGTGGACACTATAAAGGAGGCAAATTTTTGGTAAGTATAAGAAAAAACTTTGGTAACAGCAAGAACTGTCCAGAAATGCAATAGGTTTCTTTTTGCTGTTACTAGATGTCTTTTAAAAAGAGACTAGAGAACTATTTCACTGGAATAAATTCATATTCCATGTTGCAGTTCTGTTAAATGACCCCTGACTCTTCTGTTTCCTTCTGACTCACTGTTATTCTAGTCATGGTTTGACCATTTGATAGTTTCAAGACTTTAGACAAGTCATTAAACTTTTCAGACTCAGTTCCCATATTTATAAAATTTGGCAAAAAGTTATTTTTACTTTATTTTGGGCAGATTTGCTATGAGGGTTGTGGGTAATTGATAAGAAAAAAACATAATAAACTGTAATAAGCTATGTAAATCTGAAATAATTTTATTGTCATGTGTCTTACCTGCTCATATCATCTTCTTTGTTCTCAATTGTAAGTAGTTTTATCATCATTCCTGGATTTATAATATTTGATAGTTTGTTTGTTTTTTTTTCTATTCAGAATAGCCAATGACAAAAAAAAGTTTTCTTTTTTGTCCTGGTTCCACCATATCTACTGTCTTAGCCTGATTTATCTATTTTTCTTCTACTTTAGCTAGAGGATGTTTCTGAATTAAACAACGTTTGCTCCATCATTTTCTAACCTCACAGCCCTTCAATAATTCCTTTCCTGTTCCTTGAGAGATACATGAACCATTATGACACCACAAATCTTAACAATCTCTTCCCCTCTGAAATGCATAGTTTTTCTTATTCACAAATGACCTCTGTTTCTTGATTTGACCTTTCTTGCCTGCTTAATGGGTAGATTTTCTGAAGTTCCCAAGGTCAAGATTCAATTTCAATTCTGTGGCAAACCCGGTTTTCACATAGACAAGTTATTTGTTCTTTCTTTACCCTGTCATAAATCAAAGAATACCACCTAATCAACAAAACAATCTTAATCAATGCTCCCACCGTCTGGCTTTCCATAGCTATTCCAACTCCCTGTTGATGTTTCCCATCTCCCCTTCTGTTAGGCCAGATGGTGTATGTTCTAGCCTCTTTATTATCTTTCTCTGACCACACTACTTCACTCAGTCCAAGGATCATTGTACAGCATCCTCTGTGTTCTCTCAGCAGCAGCCTTGCCCTGCCTGTTGTATATCATGATGAGTCAATATTATCTACTAATAATTAGATTCTTCTTTTGTTCATATCTATGCTTTCTGCAACACTCACCCTCATAGCTGGTCAAAATTATCCCTTAACATGCAAAGTTCTAGTCTTACTTGTCCTTGGTGGACTTTCTCATTCAAATGGGAGCAGGGCCCAACAGGAATCTATTTTCCTTATGACACTGATTCCTGTCAGAGGGATGGTTCCCTGTCAGAAAGATAGATTATGGCTCAAAATTCATCAGTTAAATACAGTCATATCTTTTTTTCCCATAACTGGAGGGGACAGGAGCCATCATCTCCTTATGAGCTTTTACTATTACATTTTTTTTTAGTTTCACATACCTCCATCATTTAATTGCTTTAATCTTCATCAACAACTGCTTTCAATTTATCTTTCATTATAAAATATAATATGCAAGTTTTAAAACATAAAATAACTGACATATCTGAATAACAGTGGCATTATGGTTTGAAAAGAAGGCAATTAAATTTATGGATTATTTTAAATAATGCTTATCATGTAGGTTGCCAAGCATAGAAGAAATATGAAAATAAAAAGAATGCTTGATTTTCTTCTAATTCATTTTGTTGAAAACTATATCAGAGCCAAATTCTTCCTAGGTTTTCAATAGCCTCTACATTGAAATTGTGAAATATTGTATTCCTAAGCAAACTGGCCTTATGGTCTCTATTTTGGTCTCCCTAAACACCAATGTATATAATATGATTGCTGGAAAATGTAATAGACATGTAGAGTTGGAAGAAAGACTTGGTATCTAAATTCCAAAGAATACAAATCAGTCACTGAATAGATAGATATGCTAAGTTGCCACCATTTTTCTATAGTATCTGACAGAATGGAAAATCACAATGCAGAGAGATTTTATCACAGAGGATTTTCAATTTGTTGTTCAGGAAGATAGATCCCTAAGTATCCTCTTTATCCCTAATGTCTATAGAATGTAAATAATCTTGTTATAACCATATTTCATGAAAATCTTATCAGTTGGTAAGGTAGATTGCCTTTTCAGTAATCTCTCTCTCTCTCTCTCTCTCTCTCTCTCTCTCTCTCTCTCTCTC